>JAKKZJ010000018.1:21404-30991 GCA_033441845.1 Pangasius mekongensis | reverse complement strand
CTGAAAGACCACTGATCAAAATGTGGGCATGTCTGAAAGACCACTGATAAAATGTGGGCGTGTCTGAAAGACCACTGATCAAAATGTGGGCGTGTCTGAAAGACCACTGATCAAAATGTGGGCATGTCTGAAAAACCACTGATAAAATGTGGGCGTGTCTGAAAGACCACTGATAAAATGTGGGCGTGTCTGACAGACCACTGATAAAAATGTGTGGTGTTGTAGGCGGCCTGATGCCTGGTGATGATGCAAGTGTTCTGACTCCGGGTAGGATGAGGAAGGAGACGGGGCTTCATTCACACAACAAAGACCAGATAACCAGCTGCACCCTGGGCCCCGGATCCAATCCAGGACATGGTGAGAGTACACACACACACCTACACACAAGCACCTATGTTTGTGTGTGTGTGTGTGTGTGTGTGTTTGTGTGTTTGTGTGTGTGTGTGTGTGTGTGTGTGTGCGCAGTATGTTTGTGTTAATCATCAGCAGGGGGCAGCAAATCTCAAAATATCATGGAGTTAATGTTATAGAGTTAATATCATGGGTGAAAGGGAGGTGTGGGCCACTGATATCATCAACACATCCAGCCAATCAGCATTCAGCTCCATCTCCTAGAAACTGGCTTTGTGTTTACACGCTGGCCTTGTTTCAATCCCAGCACCTCTGTGTATAATGTGTTTCTGAAGGGGAGAGAGAGAGAGAGAGAGAGAGAAACAAAGAGAGAGGCAAAGAGAGAGGCAGACGTAAAGAGAAAGACAGAGAAACGGACAGTCATAGAGACAGAGAGAGAGAGAGAGAGAGAGACAGAGAGAGAGAGAGAGAGATAGAGTAATAGAGACAGAGAGTAACAACAGACAGAGAGAGAGAGAGTCAGTCAGACAGATTGGATTGTAGTGGATTAGAGGATTATCAGAACAACATGCAAGTGAGCTATTCATCTTCATCTTCACCAATCACAGAGCTTCTTCCTGACGCACACCTCAAACCTACCCAATAAGAAGTGCATGTGTGTGTGTGTGTGTGCATGTGATTTTATGTGTGCATGTGATTTTATGTGTGCATGTGATTTTGTGTATTATCCTTAACGCTCAAATGAGTTGCTTCGCTGTACATAAGGCAAGTACAGTATATAGCAGAGCTGTGTGTGAGAGTGTGTGTGATTTGTACGGTAATGTAGCTCCTCATTGGTTTGTTAATTCAGCAGTGCCAAAAGGTTCAGTGTGTGATCTTCACGGTCTGCAGAGATACGGTTCTTAACGCTGGCATTAGCAGGATTTGCATTAGCAGGCTGTTTGTGAGTTAATCTAATGGTCTTTAGCAGCACAGAAACACTGTCAGTAATTTCAGTTGATACTGAGTCACTTTATACTGAGTCAATCTGTACTGATTCACTTTATACTGAGTCAGTCTGTACTGATTCAATTTATACTGAGTCAGTCTGTACCGAGTCACTTTATACTGAGTCAGTCTGTACTGATTCACTTTATACTGAGTCAGTCTGTACTGAGTTAATTTATACTGAGCCAGTCTGTACTGATTCACTTTATACTAAGTCTGTCTGTTCTGATTGACCCTACCCCAAAATTATAAATATAAAATTTTCTATATTCTCAACCATATAACCATATTCCTCATCCTGTGTCCATACTGTCAAACACAAAGGACACTGTATAGTTTTAGTTAAATCTCTTTTTTTCAAAGTTTTTTCAGTAGTGCAGTTTTATTTACAGTTGTAATGAAACATCATCTGATGCTAGCTAGATCACAACATCAGTTATGTAACCAGGGGAACTTGGGTGTTTTGGATTATTCAGGATCATACACCCTCAGAGAGGACAGTCTGGTGTTTCCACCAAGCCCCATCAATGCAGATTAGATGCTAGTGAGAACGCCATATACTGTTTGGGTTAGGAACTTGATGCAGTGTGATTCTGGCTTCCAGAGGTCAACTCACAAGATCTTCCTCGTCTCAACTTGTTCCCATCTTGTTCAGGCACCATACTGTCTCATCTCCACTATTGCAGCACCTCCTTTGTATGCAAGACCTCGATCTCCTCCTGGACCTAATAGGGAGCCTAGGTTTGCGGGTGTTTCCATAGAGAGCGATGCTGCTCAGTCTATTTGGAAGCCCTAGCCATCTCCTCAGGTAGCAACTTACCCAACTCTCCCAGTTTATGATGGTGGAGCTTGAGAACTGATAAAGGAGCAGTAGCCACAGAATCCTTGCCAGCATCCCATACAGGCATTGTTGACTTTTGCTGTATCTCTGATGCTGCTGTTGAAGGTTTTCACCAGACTTCTCACTGTCTGGGGGATTTGTGTGTCTGAGACAGAGATACAGAACTTGTTCAAGACCTTTCTCTTCTTTAGCACTAAGGACCTGAACTTCAATTCAATTTTATTTATATAGCCCTTGTAGCAATTGTCACAAGGCAGCTTTGAAGAAATCTGGATATAAATTTGACACTTAAATTTAAGTTTAAATTTATCCATAATGAGCGAGCCAGAGGCGACGATGGTGAGGAAAAACTCCCTGAGATGATATGAGGAAGAAACCTTGAGAGGAACCAGACTCAAAAGGGAACCCATCCTCATCTGGGTGCAACGGATAGTGCGATTATAAATAATTTCTCTTTTATCACTGTGTGCTAGAGTTAAGCAGTGTAAGTGTGCTGAAAGGGACTTGAATATGAGCATCATTCGAGTTTTAAATTTAAGTCTCTCATATCAAACTGAAGTTATTAACTGTTCAGTGGTTGAGACTTAAGTATAAACTGTTCTTAGCACCTACAGTCTTTAGGCTATCCAAGGAAGAACATCCCTAGCCATCTTTAGGGTGTCTATGTGGTACCATCCACAGTAATCTCATGGTGATCTTTAGGCTAGGCATGTGGGGCCATCCTCAGCAGCAGCGAGTGATTTTCAGGTGAACAAGCCTCCAGGCTTGAAAGATCCTGGCTCATCCCATCAATCTCTCTAGATGCTTCAGGATCCACTGGGCCCTAGGAGCTGACTCAGTGGTTGCTGTAAGGTCATCTATGAATGCAAGATAATTCGAGTCTAAAATCACCATAGTAGCTCAGGATAAAGTCTCTCACTTTGGCTTACTCTGCCTCTTCTCCACATCACCTTAAGTAATTTCCAGAACTGGTGTAGTAGCTTAGTGTAGTTCTGATAGACCTTGTAGGAGGTTCCACTTAGAACTGGTGTTGAGCGTTCCTTACCACGTCATGGACTTCTTTCAGGAGTAGCTCTATCAGGTCAAATGCCTCCACTGGCTCTGGTGGTTTAAAAAAAAGCTGAAGAGAATAACAGCCCTGAGTTTCCTCCACTGATGTTGAACAAGGTTGGAGAGATCTTGGTCCACTCCTTTATATTCTCAGGTTCGTGCATATAGACTTCACTCTTCAATTCCCCAATTTGTGTTCGCTTAACTGTTTATATGTTGTTTTGGAAGTGTGGCTCATCATCCTGTTGAAAGCTCTGTCTATGGCCAAGTGTGAACCTCCTGAGGAAATCAGGTTTTGGACTGAAATATCCTGGCAATCATTTTACAGCAGGAGCATCAGGGGATTTTCTTTCCTTTGTTACCAAATCATGCTGATGTTCATAGATGCAAATTTTGGTCTCATCTGATCATGCTAATTTGAATTCAGGAGCTGTGTTTTGTGAGATGCTGTCAGAAGTGGCTTCTTTACTGCAACACTTCCAAAAAAAACTTGGAATTTAACAGCTGATTTTAAAACCCAATGACCACAAAAATCAACCAAACTGTGCAATTCTAAAACACTGCTCTTTAGACTCATTTTCCCTTTTCGCCTTCTCACTATGTGGTTCATGGGTCAGATTCCTGGCACATGTCTAACTGTTTGAGACATGAGAAACTTATTGCTATGGCCATGATGGTGTTTAAGGGTATTATAATAGCTGATGCATTTCCTGATTTGTGCATATTACAGGTCAACAACCATCTCTCTCTTTTGTTTTGAAAGTTCTGTGGGTTTTTTCCTCATGTTAACGAATGGCTATGAGAGTTTACATGTTTGAATATCCGGGGAAACTGGACATGGGTAAAAGCAATAGTAGAGTTCCTGGGGGAGATAGAAAATAAAAAAGAAAATCTTCTATAATGACACCACACCAGAAATTACCAAATTAGAAAGCAAGAAAACAAAGTCTTTTTTCACCTTTAATGTGAATAAATAGAAACCAACAGAATTCAGGTGAAAAAAAAATCAGTAACCTGGTTGCACAAGTATGCACCCCCCTTAATTATTATGTTATTAAAGCACATTTTGATTGTATTACAGCACTCAGTGTTTTTGGGTAAGAGCCTACAACCTTAGCATATTTTCATTTGGTAATTTTATTCCACTCATCCTTACAAAAATGCTCCAGATCTATCTAATAGCAAGGACATCTCCTGTACACAGCCCTGTTCAAGTTATTCCACAGGTTTCTAATAGTATTTAGAGCCGGGCTCTGACTGGGCCATTCCAAAATGTTGAGCTGCTTCTTCTGAAGCCATCCCTTGTTGAATTGGATTTATGCTTTGGGTCACTGTCATGCTGAAAGGTGAAATTTTTCTTCATCTTCTGCTGTCTAACAGACGCCTGCAGGGTTTGTGCCAAAATAGATTGGTGTTTGTAGCTTTCCATACTTCCCTCTATCTTGACTGGAGCCTCAGTCCCAGCTGAAGAGAAGCAGCCCCATAGCATGATGCTGCCACTACCATGCTTCACTGTGGATGTGGTGTTCTTTGGTGATAAGCTGTCTTGTTTTTGTGCCAAACATATCTTTAAGAAGTCACGAGTCATTTCTTTGTCATTTTCACAATTACACTAGGTACACTGGGCATTGAAATGCTTGTGACGAGGCTCGGATTTAGATACTGACAGAACAAACACTTATTAGACATGAACAAACACATATTTGGACGTTGTGATGATGCTGTTATGTGATGGTAAATGAGAAAGTGTAAAAGTGACAGAGACAGAGTAAAGTGATGTGTGCTATTTAGAATTGTTACTGTGGTAGAGTAAAGTGACATTGCTATTAAATCAGGCAGAATAGTAAATACGAGTATAATAAATAGTACATACTAAATCTGAATAGTAAATATCTCAGTGTCCGGAAGTGGCAGTAATAAAGTGTCACAGTGCTAGAGGAAGGACTACTGGCTGTTAAGTAGCCTGCTGGCTTGGAGATAAAATCTGTTCTTCAGTCTGGTTGTCAGTGATTGGATGCAATGGAAGTTTCTGCCAGACAGCAGTGTCGCAAACAGGTAATGAGCAGCGTGAGCACAGTCCTTAGTGATACTGCGGGCCTTCCTCAAACAGCGTGTATGTTAGATGTCCTATAAGGCCGGGAGTTTATTTCCAGTGATGAGCTCTGCTGTTCTCACCACTCTCTGAAGAGCTTTGCGGTCGGAGGAAGAGCAGCTGCCATACCAAACAGTGATGCGATGCGGCTGATCAGAATGCTCTTTAGGGGCAGCGGAAGAAGTTTGACATGATGTCAGAGGAAATGCCAAACCTCTTAAGCCTTCGGAGATGTGGATACCAAGGAACTTGTAGCTCTTATCTTTCTCCACTTCCACCCCATTGACATAGATGGAAGCATGACCCCAACTCTGTGACTTCTTGTAATCAACAATCATCTCCTTGGCCTTGCTGACAATCAGAGAAAGATTGTTGTCATCACACCATGTTGAAAGCGCTCTGACCTCCTCTCTGTAGAATGTCTTGTCACCAGTGATAATGTGTCCCAGGATGGTTGTATCATCCACAAATTTGAAGATGATGTTGGAGCTGTGCTTAGCAGAGCAGTCCTAGGTGAACAGGGAGTACAAGAGGGGGCTGAGTACACATGCCTGTGGGGCACTAGGATTGAGTGTGAGAGTGGAGGATGTGTGGCTGCCAATCCTGACCACCTGGGGTCTGCCTGTCAGGAAGTCCAGAATCTAGTTTCACATGTGTCCCAGGTCCTTCAGCTTGACTATGAGTTTGGAAGGGATGATGGTATTGAATGTGGAGCTATAATCAATAAACAGCACATAGGTGTCTCTTCCCTCCAAGTGTGCCAGGGAAGAGTGCATGGCCATTGCAATGGCATCGTCAGTGGCTGTGGCATCATTGGGATTCGAATTATTTCCCTTCCTTTTTCTCCCCCCAAGATTTTCTCACTAATCTGTTCTTAGCCAATTTCCACCCACCAGTTAGGGCTCCTCTATCATTCAACAGCTGCCACATTCTGTTATCATATCCAATAGTCTGGTAATGAAAGTGCTTTTACAGCAGATAACAGTGACCAGCAAGACTGAGACAGAGAGAGAGAGAGAGAGAAGGAAGGAAGGAGAAAAATAAAAGTTTCAGGTTAAAATGATTCTTTCTTTTTTTGACAGTTTAGTTAAAGCCCACCTGCTCTTGCTGCTTCTTTTCTTAACACCCATCAACGTCAGTGGAACTGTAGTGAGTCACAAACAGACAGCAGATGGAATGAGGGAGGGAACGAGGGAGCAGAAAGGCACGGGAGTCTGTGTAGAAGAGTGAGTGCAGTGTCGAGTGGTCGGCTCAGCTCGAGCATTATCTGTTTGTCCGTCTCTAGGGTAGAATTGAGTGTGTGTGCTGTGTGTAAGAATCAGTTTAGCCAGTAAATTCTGCTGTTGCTCAGAGTTAGACTCCGCCCCTCACAATGAAGGAAGAAGGAATTGTGGGTTGTCGTCGTTTTTCCATGTGCGGTGGAATTGGATCTGTTCATCCCGAAAGACGGAAACTTATCCGCAATGCCTCGTTCGGGGGCTACAACGAGATAACAAACCGCCTCACAGGTAAAGAGATAACAAACGGCCTCACAGTTAACAAAATGATGAATAGTTTTACATGTAATGGGATAACGAACTGCATTGTAGGTAATGAGATAATGAACACCCTCACAGATAAGGAGATAAATAACCACCTCACAGATAATGAAAGAACAAACTGCCTCACAGGGGACAAGATGATGAACCACCTCACAGATAATGAGATATGAACACCTAACAGGCAACAAGATAATAAACCGCATCACAGGTAATGAGATAATGAACCGAATCATAGGGAACAAGATAACAAACTGCCTCACAGTTAATGAGATAATGAACTACTTCACAGATAACGAGATAACACTGCCTCACAAGTATAACAAGATAACAAACTGCCTCACAAGTAACAAGATAACAAACCACTTCACAGGTAATGAAATGAACCACCTCACAGGTAGTACAAGATAATGAGCTGCCTCAGTAGAAAAATGTGAGAATAAAGAAACAGTTTTGCTTTGTCTAGAACTGTACTGTGTGTGTGTGTGTCGGTGTGTGTGTATGTGTGTGTCAGTCTGTGTGTCTGTATGTGTATGTGTGTGTCTGTATGTATATGTGTGTCAGTCTGTGTGTCTGTATGTGTATGTGTGTGTCTGTATGTGTGTGTGTCTGTATGTATATGTGTGTCAGTCTGTGTATGTGTGTCTGTATGTGTGTCTGTATCTGTGTGTGTGTCTGTATGTGTGTGTCTGTATGTATATGTGTGTGTCTGTATTTGTATGTGTGTGTGTCAGTCTGTGTGAGTGTATGTGTGTGTCTGTATTTGTATGTGTGTGTGTCAGTCTGTGTGTATGTGTGTATTTGTGTGTGTCAGTCAGTCTGTGTGAGTGTATGTGTGTCTGTATTTGTCTGTGTGTGTCAGTCTGTGTGTGTCTGTATTTGTGTGTGTGTGTCAGTATTTGTGTGTGTGTGTCAGTCTGTGTGTGTGTGTGTGTGTGTCAGTCTGTGTGTGTATGTGTGTGTCTGTATTTGTGTGTGTGTGTGACAGTCTGTGTGTGTGTGTGTGTCTGCATTTGTGTGTGTGTGTCAGTCTGTGTGTGTGTGTGTGTGTCTGCATTTGTGTGTGTGTGTGTGTCAGTCTGTGTATGTTAGACTGACCTGAGTGTGACTGTAAATAGTCATAATGAATATATAACGTAGTAAATGCTGGATCATTGAGCCCTCAGAAAGAGGAAGTGGGCGGGGCCAACATTAGTTATTATGCAAATATGTTTGCACTTCACATGCTAATGAGGTGGTTATGCTAATGGCCTCTTTCTGTTTCTGTTGAAGAGCTCTCTATTATACATGCACAATGGCGGATCAGCACACACACACACACACACACACACACACACACACACACTGCAGACAGTAGGAGGGTGAAAGAGCTGTGTGACTCAAGAGCTGCTGTGTGTGTGTGTGTGTGTTTATGACCCACAGTCTGAGTCTAAGCTATATAATGGATCAGATAAAGACGTCTCAACCCCAGCTAGCAAGCTCACCAAGAAAGAGTCTCTCAAGGTAAGAGCTCCTACACCCTACTCCCTACTCCCTACACCCTATACCCTACTCCCTACACCCTACACCCTACTCCCTACACCCTACTCCCTACACCCTATACCCTACTCCCTACACCCTGTACCCTACACCCTACACCCTGTACCCTACTCCCTATGCCCTACACCCTACTCCCTACACCCTGTACCCTATGCCCTATACCCTACACCCTACTCCCTACACCCTATACCCTACTCCCTATACCCTACTCCCTACACCCTGTACCCTACTCCCTATACCCTACTCCCTACATCCTGTACCCTACTCCCTATACCCTACTCCCTACACCCTGTACCCTACTTCCTACACCCTGTACCCTACTCCCTATGCCCTATACCCTACACCCTACTCCCTATACCCTACTCCCTACACCCTGTACCCTATACCCTACTCCCTACACCCTATACCCTACACCCTACTCCCTACACCCTGTACCCTACTCCCTACACCCTACACCCTACTCCCTACACCCTGTACTGTATACCCTACACCCTACACCTTATACCCTGTACCCTACTCCCTACACCCTACACCCTACTCCCTACACCCTGTACCCTACTCCCTACACCCTATACCATACTCCTTATACCCTACTCCCTACACCCTTCTCCCTACTCCCTACACCCTATACCATACTCCTTATACCCTACTCCCTACACCCTTCTCCCTTCTCCCTACACCCTTCTCCCTACTTCCTATACCCTACTCCCTACATTCTATACCTTATACCCTCCTCCCTACACTCTACTCCCAACTCCCTACTCCCTACTCCCTGCTTCCTGCTCCCTACACCCTACACTGATCTCACTCTCATTTGTTTCATAATTTGTGAATAAGTTCCCATATTACTTAAAGTCCTGTACCAGGGTTACGGTGTCTCCCCTTACCAGAAGCCACTATACTGGACTCCCGTCCAACCTGAGCTCTGTGCCTGAAAACCAGTCAGGAGTCGAGAGAAGACAAACCCTTGCTGGAGTCTGACACACACCAGTTTCAACTTAATGCATGAATGCAAATAAATCAGGAAGGGGAATTAGTGGATGGGTGAGGAACAGCAGGGTGCTGATGTGACCGTGTGTGTGTGTGTGTGTGTGTGTATAGGTCCAGAAGAAGAACTACAGGGAGGAGAAGAAGCGAGCAACTAAAGAGCTGCTGAGCACGATCACTGATCCTTCAGTCGTTGTTATGG
>JAKKZJ010000017.1:23083941-23096642 GCA_033441845.1 Pangasius mekongensis | reverse complement strand
ATTTATTTCTGTAAAGCTGCTTTGTGACAATGTCCATTGTTAAAAGCACTATACAAATAAAATTGAATTGAATTGAAAAAAAAAGAAAAAAAAAAAAAAACACACACCACAGGAAAACACAAGGGAACAGGGAAAACACAGGAGCCTAGCCCGGACCATGCCAAGAACAAGCAGAGACCATGCAGACATTTAGCAAGCAAGCATTTCCATTTTATTTGTACAGCACTTTTAACAGTTGACGGTCAAAGCAGCAAAGCAGAATGTAGATTTAGTTCCCTAAAGAACAAGCTAGAGGTGAGAGTGCTGAGGAAAAGCTCCGAGATGATATGAGGAAGAAACGTTGAGAGGAAGCAGACTCAAAAGTGAACGCATTCTCTTCTGTGTCAGAGATAACGAGATGGATTCAAGTGCAAGTTCAAGTGATGCTTTACTAAGAGAAGTGGTATGAACTGGACAAAACAGGATTACTGTGGACGGGAAGTCGTGGGTGCGGTGAGGGCAGGCTTCCTCAGTAGCGCTCGGCTGCAACGGAAGATAGACAGTCCAATAATCCAAAACTGAACGACAGTAATCCACCAGAAAGCAGGGAACCAGGAAACAGCGCTAACCACAGGTGCTGCACAGAACACAAACATGAAACAACAATCTGACAAAGACAAGACAAACACTGAGGCTTAACTAGAGCAGTAAATGAGTAGCAGCTGAAACTAGTGAACTAATCAATGGTAGTACACAGAACGGCCAGAAGAGGCCGAGGAACTCTTGAACCCATACTCTTCTGTATGACTCTGGTTAGAGCAATTATAAATATTTACACTACTATAACTGTAAACTATAAAGTCAAACTGTACTGAGTGTATTAAAAGGATCTTCATCCTTTTAATGAAGCATCAATATCTTTAATGATTACAGTGGAAGTTTTTAGGTACAAGTCTACAGTATCTAAGTGAAATATTATCCACGAGACTTGGAAATAAATGTTTTTATTAGTAAACTTGAGGATCTGTGTGGGACCATTCACAAGAAACACAAGCATGTTTTCTTTAAACCATCTGTCTCGTCTGTTTTTAAATATCCATTCAGCACTCTGCCTATCTGTGCTTTTTCTGCTGCTGTCGCGTTGCGTTGATGCTATCATTACCTACGATCGTCAAATATTGTTACACATCAAATGTTTGTTGGAGAATTAACCCAGAGACTGTCCCATTGCATAGGAGTATTGTTACTCCTCGTTCTCTCGTCCCTCGGCCGCGTTTGTTCGCCGGCTTCCTTGTTGTATTATCCATCAGCGGAAACGTCGCAGAAGGAGGGGAACTCGCGGAGATGTCCGGGTGAGGATTAGGACAGAAGTTTCTATCTCTTCGGCTCAACTTTCTTCATGTCCCTTCACACCTTCCTATGGTCACCGTGGTTTATACCTGGCTCGGCGTTCGTGGGATGTGAGATATGCCTGTCATCGGCCCATCATCGGCCCATCATCCCGGATCAGAGGCAGTCAGCGGAGTTCTGCGCTCCCGCACGAGTGCGCATCCGAAGCAGGGGTGTGAATCTTCGAAATATTAAATCATTGAAGTATGTCCGTCAATCACAAACACATACTGTCGTCTCCCATGCTAAAATGGCCCTGGTTAATGCCAGATCTGTGTCTAATAAGACTTTTATTTTGAATGACCTTTTTACTAGCCACGAATTGGATTTCTTATTTTTAACTGAGACCTGGGCTGGAGCGAGTGAGTCGTCCGTCTTTGGCGAGCTCTGTTCTTTAAACTGTTGTTTTATCAGCACTCCAAATGTGTTGGAATAGGAGGTGGAGTGGCTATGGTTTTTAGGAACTGGTTTAAATCTCGGACTGTTTCTGTTGGGAACTTTTCTACTTTTGAATCTCAGTGTGTTCTGATAAAATCTGCGACCACTCCGTTATTATGTGTTTTGGTTTGCAGGCCCCCAAAGCCAGATAAGGATTTTATAAAGGTGTTTTCTGAATTTGTTTCTCATATTATCACATCATATGATCGTCTGTTAATTTTAGGTGATTTTAATATTCACGTCTGCTGTCCTGGAAAGCCCATGGTTGCTGAGCTTATCCATGTTTTGGATTCTTTTGGTTTTACTCAGCATATAGAAAATACTACACATGTACTTGGCCACACTCTGGACCTTATCATGTCTTATGGGTTTTCAAATGATAACATAATCATTGGAGATGCTTGTCTTTCAGATCATAAGCCCATTGTGTTTAATGTCACCCTATCTAGCCTTCTGGGTGCTATAAAAACCCCAGGTTTCTATTCACGTTGCATAAATTCTCTCACTGCAAATCAGTTTTCAGGTATGTTTCATAGTAATGAAGTGTCTACAGCAATCTCAGTTGCTGCGGAACATTCTTCAAGTCCTGACGATTTAATTTATCTCTTTAATTCTTCCTGTTTAGATATCCCAGATTCTATAGCTCCTCTGAAATTTAAAAATCCAAAATTTAAATTGCAACCATGGCTGAATGATTCCACTCGTTCGATTAGACAGATCTGTCTGAAAGCAGAGCAGCGTTGGAAAAAAGATCATCTTACTGTCTCTTTTGAAATCTTCAGAGAATCCCTCGTGAATTTTCAGAAGGCAGGAAAAATAGCTAGAGCTAAATACTTTTCTAATATTATTAATAAATACTCTCATACCCCTAAAATTTTATTTAGCACTATAAACTCAATAATTAATCCCCGCTTCTCGTATGAAGTAGAACAATCACCAGATATTTGTGAGAGATTTTTGAGATTTTTTATTGATTTACTGGTATTCGATCCTAATTTGATCCTCTTTGTTCTAGTTCCTTGGTTGATTGTTCAGTTTCTATAGCTACCTTGTGTAGTTTCCAGCCGGTGTCTCTCTCTGAGTTCAGGGACTTAGTGATGCAGACGAAATCTTCAGCTTCACATTATGATGCTGTTCCCTCTGACCTTCTTAAAGGGGCTTTTGATACAATTGGTCCTAGTATTCAAGTTATTATTAACTCTTGTTTAGTTTCTGGCACTGTCCCTGCGTTTTTGAAGCATGCAGTTGTCCAGCCATTGCTTAAAAAAACCCAATGCCAGTATTAATTGCTTGAATAACTATCGTCCTATTTCAAAACTACCATTTCTTTCAAAAGTTCTGGAAAGAGTTGTCCTGTCACAGTTACATCCTTTCTTAAATTCCAACCATATACTTGAATCTTTTCAATCAGGTTTTACTGCCCACCACAGCACTGAAACAGCTTTGTTAAAAGTGTTGAATGATTTGTTACTGGCGGTTGATTCTGGTGATAATGCAGTTTTGGTTTTAAAGGATCTGAGCGCCGCATTTGATACAGTAGATCATAATATCCTTTTGTCTCACCTTGAACATTGGGTGGGCATAAAGGGTACAGCACTCCGCTGGTTTGAGTCTTATCTCAACTCCAGGTCATTTTCAGTGTCTGTTGGCCAGTTTATCTCATCATCTGCCTCTCTTCTTTATGGAGTCCCTCAGTCCATTTTGGGGCCATTGCTCTTTAATTTGTATATGCTTCCACTTGGTAATATCATAAGGAAATATAAAATCTCTTTTCGCTTTTATGTAGATGATTCTCAGCTGTATCTTCCTTTAAAATCTCAAGATTCTCTGCAGCCTCTCATTGACTGTCTGGAGGAAATAAAATGCTGGATGTCAAATAACTTCCTGCAGCTCAACAATGATAAAACTGAGGTAATTCTCTTTGGTCCCTCTAAAACCAGAAATTCTGTTGTTGGGAACTTGGAAAACCTCACTCTATATGTTAAGTCTCATGCAAAAAATCTAGGTGTTATCTTTGACTCTGATCTTTGTCTTGAAAAATAATTTAGCTCAGTTGTTAAAAACAGTTATTATCAGCTGAGAGTCATCTCCAGACTTAAATCATCACTTTTCTTTCACGATCTGGAAAAAGTCATTCATGCTTTTATCACATCACGCCTGGATTATCGTAATTCGTTATATATTGGTCTTCCTCAAACGTCTTTGGCACGGCTGCAGATGGTTCAGAATGTCGCGGCTAGACTGTTAACCGACACCAAAAAACGCGATCCTGTTTCACCAGTTTTAGCGTCCCTTCATTGGCTTCCTGTTTTTTTTAGAATTCAGTTCTAAAATTTAAGATTTTACTTATTGTGTTCAAAGCTCTTAATGGACAAGCCCCATCTTATGTTTCTGATCTTATTCATTTGCATTCAGCACCCAGGTCTCTCAGGTCGGCTAATAAAGCTCTATTACATGTGCCTCGGTCTCGACTTAAATCAAAAGGAGACAGAGCCTTTTCAGTCGCTGCTCCACGTCTGTGGAATCAGTTGCCACCTGACATTAGGAGTCTAGATTTAAGACACATTTTTATTCTCTTGCTTTTCCGGGCTTTTAACTTATTGTGTACTGTTGTCATTGTTGTTGATATTATTGTTTTATTATTATTATTGTTGGGTTTTTTTTTCTATTTTAGAATTTGTTGTATTGGTTTTGTTCATCACTTTGGTCAGTGTAATGCTGAATTTAAATGTGCTTTATAAATAAAACTTACTTACTTACTTACTTACTTTAGAGGAGAGCACAAACAAATCACAAAGTAGAAATCTGAGAGCATGAAATAGTTCATGATACACACTTATAATTGCCTGACCTTGATTTTGTATCTCATGGCCATTATCCAAATTGTGTGCACAATTTAGTGTGTTTTGGCACCACTGTGTACTGCAACAAAGTACATATAATTCATAGTCAATTCAAGAGTAATTTTTTAAGTACTCAATTTTTGCAACTTTTACTCCATTTTTTTCTGCAGCATGTCAAGCATTAGTTATTGCTCTGAAGTAGGAGAAAACCTGATTGTCTAAAAATATCTGAATTTGTTGCACTTTCAAATTGAAGTAAACCAATCATAGTGCAGTTTACCTTTTAACCAAGACAGCTAGCAGTGACATACATTCCCACTCAAATATGCAATTAAAAAAAACTGTACTCACCTTTAAATACAGAGATGAAACACATACATAAACACATGTATAGTTCTGACAATCCTCTTCTTTCTCAAATGCATGTCACAACTAATTTTGAGCATTTTATCTTATGAGTCTTGTTTTTTTTTTTTATAGCACATTTGAGTGGGAATAAATTTATTTATCAGGGCCTAAATAACAATTGTGTGGTCCTCAACAACGTCTATAAATAAACAAATAACTTCAGATAGATTTCAATATGTAGCATTTTTCCAAAATGTATGCCCTATTATTCAGTAACGTGTAGAACCACCTTTTGCATCTCTGAGGCCACAGCTGATGTCCTTTCTTCCTGAGTGCTCCAGAACACCATAGCTTTCCAAATGTTTTTGGGGAAAAATGACTACATATTGAAATCTGTTATGTTTTTTGTTGTCACCTGAGATTATTTGTTTGTTTATAGAAGTTGGTGAGGACCACCCAACTGTTATTTAGGTTCTAATAAATAAAAAGATGGAATTGAAGGAGGGTGTACTTTCTTTTTCCCATGACTGTATTTTCGATTAGAAACACGTCATACACACATAACAAACACACACAATGGAGTGATCAGGGTGGAATGTAGGCTCTGATGAGTGATCCAATGACACAGACACACACACCCTACTTCACTACCTGTGTATGTGTGTGTGTGTGTGTGTGAGAGAGAGAGAGAGAGAGAGAGAGAGAGCACAAGTGTGTGAGTTTTGAGGTGTTCCTCTGCTCTAAATGTTCCCAAACTGGTTTAGCATGATTTTTTAAACACAGGTTTGGCGTAAGGAGATAAGTGTGTGTGTGTTCATTAGAGTTGAGACAGCAATGTTAATGGTGTTCATGTCAGTGTTTTACGTAATGTGTTTTTAGATTAAAACTTTATCGATGATGGCGGTGAATCTGAGTAAACACGGTGCAACACTCTCAGATGCTTATAATGAAGTGGTGAACGGAAAAACTAACACTGACTGGTAAGATGCACAACTTATTACACTTTACACACAGCTATACACACACTATCACACAATAACACTCACTAAAATAGACTATCATGCACTAACACACAGTAACACAGCTTAGCACACACTAATAGACACTAATTCACACCAAAACAACCTAGGACACACTCACACATTAACAGAAACTAACACACACTATCACACACTAACACACACTACTGCACAATGACACACACTGTCACACACTAATACACACTAGTGAGTTTGGACTTTAGAGAAAAACAGTTTTCTCTCTTCTTTGTCATTTGCTCTTTGTATCTGTATTTCAGGGTTTTATTCACATATGAAGGAAACAGCTATGATATCCAAGTAGCAGCAAAAGGAGGTGTGTGGGTGTGTGTGTTCAGGTGGAGGTTTGGGTTAATCATGTTCCTTACTGTGTTCAGGTGGAGGTTTGGGTTAATCATGTTCTTTACTGTGTTCAGGTGGAGGTTTGGGTTAATCATGTTCCTTACTGTGTTCAGGTGGAGGTTTGGGTTAATCATGTTCCTTACTGTGTTCAGGTGGAGGTTTAGATGAGATGGTGCAGGAGCTCGACGTGGGTAAAGTGATGTACGCATTCTGCAGAGTGACTGATCCGAATTCCGGAGTGACGAAATTTATTCTCATTAACTGGGTGAGTTAAAACAGAGGAATGGTGTTAATTAGAGATTAATTAAAGAGCTTTCAGTAAAATGTCATTCAGATGAACTGCAGGAAATATACTGTGTGTGTGTGTGTGTGTGTGTTTAGACTGGTGAAGGAGTGACTGGTATGAGGAGAGTTGTGTGTGCTAATCACTTCCACACCATGGCCAGTTTTTTAAGGGTGAGTTTTATATTTATTAATATGGAGAAGATGAAGATCATGTGATGTGTGTGTATGTTTTATTTCTCTGCCGCAAATCAATTATTCTGTTTTGCAAATATTTTGCAGAATACCGTCTCAAATATTCAAATATTCTACAGGGACAAGAAAAGCTCAAGATTTAATTCATTTTAATCAGTTATGAGGTGGTAAATTAACTTTTTTTGTTTTGAGAGAGATATTAACTGTTTGAGGTTTAATAATTAATGGAAGAGGCCTAGTTCAAGCACTAGAAGTAGGCATAAAATAAAATGGAATTGAATGAGGTCTGTAAGTGGTGTGTGCAGGTGTGAATTGGCCTTTAGTATTAATCAGAGATGGAACATTTTATTTTTCTCTGTTTAAATAGTGGCAACGAAATACTGAATACCTCATTGTCAACGGCTGATAGCTGCTGATCAAGAACAACACGTTGGGCAAGAGCTGTTAGTTTCACTCACATAGCTCCATCTGTAGATATTTTTCTCGCCTAGCTAGTGCTGCTAGTAGTAAACTCCTCGTACCTTGAGTTTTATGTTTAAGATGTTTTATCGGGTTACTTGTATTGTAGGAAGATGCTGTATTTTCACAGAGCACAGCTTGTAGTCTGTTTTGATGCTTTCCTTTGATCAATATTTGTAAAATATGTCCGGATTGCTTCACACAGTATCACCCGGTATCAGATGTTGGTATTGGGGCATCTTTTGCGAGTAATACGTAGTATTTGGCCGATACCTAATACCAGTGTGAATATCAATGCATTCCTACTTTTAATAGTAGACATTGTCGCATCACAGCTTTACAGAAATCCAGATGTACATTTAGATCCATAATGAACAAGACTGAGGCGACAGTGGTGAGGAAAAACTCCCTGAAAAGAAATGAGGGTGAAACCCTGAGAGGAACCAGACTCAAAAGGGAGCCAATCCTCTCCTGGGTGAGACCAGATAGTGTGATTATTAATCATTATAGAATACAGCTGTAGACGAGTAAAGACAAACACTTCTGAGTGTGTTTACAGGATGATCAGTATGAGCAGATTGTGTATGAGTGTCCTGGAATGAGCACAGGACAGTCCTTATGATTGTAGCAGCAGGTCTTGGCTACAAATCTAGATTCAAGATTCAAAGGTTTATTTATCATGTAGCTCTGAAGATTGTGCATAACAAAATAATAAATATACAGACAAAATAACAATGGGTATAAGGTAAGAGGGGATGCAAGACAATAGAAAACAACATAAGATCATTCAGAATAATTAGACAAGCAACACACACATACAAAGAGCATACAAAATACATGTATGTATGTATGTATATGTATATACACTAAAGTGGCCTGTGTATGTGCAAATGAGCCATATGTGGCATACAGTATATAAGCTTTGTGCTGGTGCTGTGCATGTTTGCATTTAGCGTCATGTGCAGAGGAGCTGGAATAGTCTTCAGGAATTCAGGGTTCTGACGGGTTAGGGGAAAAAGATCCTCCTTAGCCTCTCAGTCCTGACCATGTGGTTGCTGTGGAGCTTTCCAGACCAAAGCCATCCGAATAGTTCGTTGTTGGGGTGTATTGGATCTTTTAGGATTATTTCTGCTCTGGTATTGCACCGACTGGTGTAGATGTCCTGCAGACTGGGCAGTGCTGAACTGATGATCTGTTCACCATCCTCTGCAGGGCTTTGTTGTCCACAGCACTGCAGTTACTGTACCAGGCAGTGATGTTTCCAGTGAGATTGCTCTTTATTATGGATTTATGTATAGCTGAGGAGATGTGAAACATCCACAAGTTTGATGTTTGAAGAGGCCATGACAGGTCCTTGAAGAGGTTTGAAGAGCCCATGACAGGCTGATGTGTACACTGAGGTACCTGAAGCTGCTCACTCTCTCCATTAGGGTCCTGTTGTTCATAAGAGCTGTGTATGTCCTCTGTTGCTCCCTTCTGAAGCCCACAACCAGTTCTTTAGTCTTGCTGATGTTTAGTCTGGCACCACTGGAATAGCCTATTCACTTCATCCACATAGGCCTTTTCATCATTCTTGGTAATCAGGCCTACCACCACAGTGTCACCCACTGTTGGATCAGTGGGTGGCTACCTAATCATGCGTGTATAGAGTGTACAGTATAGGGCTCAAAACATAGCCTTGGGGAGCTCCAGTGTTGAGAGTGAGGGCAGAATGAGGAGCACAGTCCCAGCTACCTGAGCTTACCAAATAGCCTAGGGGGATTATGGTGTTAAGGCTGAACTGTAATCAATGAACAGCAGTCTCACATAGTTCCATGCACAGATGGGATATGGTGGTGTGTGGGAGACGGTGTCATCTGTCTGAGGGCTCCTGGGACATAAAGCAGCCAGCCACTCCACTGTCAACAAACCTGAGTGAATGCGTAAGAGTGAGGGGGGGCGACAGCATCGAAACATCCCAGTTCACCAAAACACTCTATGTCTTCGATCTTATCTGCAAAGGGCTGGTGTGGCTGCAGGCTTTCTTTCCAGACACTTAGGAGGCACATTTGATAGTTGATTGGAGCCCAGGAAGGGCTGATTAAACCGAGTAGAAACAGGTGTGACTCCAGGCCCTTTGTGGACAAAACTGAAGACTTGTAATGTATCACAAATAAAACTACTGCTAATGACAAGGAAGAATGACTAAACATCCTGCACTCAACAACAAGCTGAATATTTCCTATGTTTATCTCTCACCCCTCACACGGACTGTTCACACCCCTCCCATCTGGACTCAGGCTACGGAGCATCCAGGCCAAGTCCTCCAGACTTCTGAACAGTTTCTTCCCACAGGCAGTCAGGCTGCTGAACAGATCTGCCTGATGGACATTTACACTTTCAGGTTGAACTTCCATCTCATCCCAATTCCCATCTAATGCACTACCTACTGCACCCAGCACAGCTATAACACTTTAACCTGTACACATTGTCTGTTCTTCTGACAATGTAAAAATCACAAAGGACTATTGCCTATTACTGTGCACTGTAATAATACATGTACAGTGGTAATTTATCCACTGTCTACCATCTAGACTCTACTGTCCTGTGCTTAATGGTTGTATAGTCTACTGTATATTGTTGTGTATAGCCTATTGTATAGTGTTTTGTTTGGCCTATTGTCTGACTGTTTGCACTGTTGTCTGCTGCTGTTTCATGTTAAATGTAGCACCATGTACCAAAGAAACACTATTTTATCCCTCACTCAACTCATCTGTGGAGAGAAGGAAAGACAATCAAGCTGACTTTGACTTTGAATGTTAAACATACCTTAGTCAAAACTTTGTGAAGATGATTTTCGTCTCTGACATGGATGGCCTCCTTTTGCTGAAGGGGAAAGTGAAAAATACAACAAATGAAAATGATAGCACAAAAATTATTGATAAAAAAGAAAAAGCGGTACTGTTTAAATGCTGACACAGGTACTGAAACAAACTCCCAGCAAACGATTTGAAGACAGGAACTACATCACAGGAACTAACCTAAATGTTTCTTCAGGAGCTACAACCAGACATCAGAAGTATAGCTTAACAGACAGAGAGAGAGAGTCAAGTCATAGCTGACGCAGTACACAGTGAAAAGAGACAACGTTTCTCCAGAACCTTGGTGCTACATAAAACAACATCGTCACCTCACACAACATAGTTACAAAACACAGAGCTGAGGACTAGACTAAGTTGTCCTAGCCACATAAAGTGCATCGTGTGCAACCTAGTGCAAACAGTGCAGAGAGACAGAGGCAGAGAAAAAAATGGCAGATTATTAGTTATGTTCTTGTCCTACAGTGGTTTAAAGTGGTTTACAGGCAAAGACTAGTAGCTAGAACAGCATACCAAAAAGGAACGTAAAAGTTGTCTGCTTTCCACCGCCAACAAACATTAGTGAATGTATGGGGGTGGGGGCGACAGCATCCAAACATCCAAAACTATCTATGCCAATGAACCTTCCAGATCCATGCCTTTACCTGGCTGTTAAACTAGTACCACTGTACTGACTCCACCTAGTGCATTTTAGAATCTAGTTACTACAATTAGGTTTGACCAATCAGTAGTGTGCACTATTTTTGCACTACCCATATGAAACTGTTTAGTGACCTTGGTATCCCGACAACAAGGTTAAAAAAATTCAGTATGGGTAATGAGTTCCAATACTCAGCAATGGGAACGATTAGAGTGTGGCATGATAGTGGTAAGGAAAACAGTCATCACCATATAAACTCCGTCTGAATCTCCTGGTAAACTCCTTTTCAGGTTCAGTAAACGGTGACGTTGGTGTCCATAAAAGCAGGGCATCCATAAGAGTTCAGTATTGGCAGGTTAAAGTGAGGACTATGGGCTGAGAGACTAGAATATCAGCAAGAGGAAACACTGTGCTTGGCTGTGCTTTAGTCTGAATGCTTCTGCCTGTTTCCACATTGACATCGGGATTGGACAGATTAAAAGAAGGACAGAATGACCATTTACTGTTTTGCCATTTTAATTCCCATACTGGGCATCACAGGAGTTCCTTTTTGTGTTTTTTCAGTGACCCAGAATAAAAAGTAAAATCTGAGTGAAAGCCAAAGAGCACACTGTAAGAGAATTCCCCTGCTACCAATGGGAGAGCTGGCAGACCTGTCAGTGATGACAAGGTGATGTAGGAACAACACTAGGCACCACAAGAAGTATTTGAACTAGAAGGCACAAAGGGAACTGGAGTAACATGGACAATGGTTACGCATACCTGTATAATAAGAGGGGGAGTGGTTATAGGCGGAGCCTCAGAGAGGAAGATTTCATGGCCATAGCTATTGTATTATGTTATTGTGTGTAGTATTGACACAAATGTGTGTTGTATTTGTGTGATTGCAGGGAGCTCATGTGACAATTAAGGCGCATTCAGAAGACGATGTTGAACCTGACCTCATCATGAATAAAGTCTGTCAGGCTGTAGGAGTGAATTACAGCTTACACACTGACTCAAATCAATTCAACAACACTGCAGCTTCACGTCCTGTGGTGAGACACTACGTGTCAATCTTTTATAAACAACATGGTGAGATATACATTGTGTGTTTATAGCATGCATACCACGGTGTTTATAAAAGATTGCACAGGGACAAACACACAGCGCATTCTGGATGATTTCAGATTTTACTATAGCTATTAAACCCATGAGTCTGACAGGAATAATAAAACCAGGTTTCTGTGTGTGTGTGTGTGTGTGTGTGTGTGTGTGTGTGTGTGTGTGTGACTGCAGGGTTCAGCATATCGCAAAACCAGCGCGTTAGAGGAAATGAAAGGAACTGACAGGGAAAACTTCTGGGCTCAGATGGAGGTGAGCGAACAGTCTAATGCATAAATAACACTAATCTAACACAGACATAACGTTTATCAAAGACTCCACTTAAAACTCATCATTCACCCATAACTCATATCCTGTATAGCACCCTACCAATCATCAAACACTAATCTAATGCTTATCTAAATATCAAGCACTAAATATCAAACAACAAACACACATATAACTCTTAGATAAACCTCAGATAACACTAAACTAAAGCACATATAATGTTAAACACCAATTTAACATTCATCTCATGCTCATATAATACTCATTAAATGCATATGTAGTGGTCATTAATCATTAGAAAATTCAGTGAACAATTACTGAAAGCTCACATAGTACTAAAATAATGCTTGTAATTTGCACATATAAAGCTCATCAAATGCTAATAAACCTCACTGAGATGACAGAACAAACCATAATGCATTAAAAAGCGTACTGAAATGCAGAAGAGCAGTTCCACATGAAATGAGCGCAGGAGGGTATGATTGTGTTTTACTCGTCTTTCTCTGCATCTCTTCATTAG
>JAKKZJ010000017.1:23006361-23022654 GCA_033441845.1 Pangasius mekongensis | reverse complement strand
TGTGTGTGTGTGTGTGTGTGTGTGTGTGTGTGTGTGTGTGTGTGTGTGTGTGTGTGTGTGTGTGCGCGCGCGCGCGCTGCTTAGCATCGTTTAGCCCCTGACAGGACGCCGAGCCGTGAGGATCTTCCAGAGTCACACTGTTTGTTAGTTTAGCCAAATAGCGCTCCCCGTGTCAGTCTGATTCCTAAATAAATTCCTGACAGATTCTTCAGTCTGATTATAACCAAGTAGTGACAGTACTGACAGGCTGCAGCTACTCGGGTCTTTAATTAATGTGATGATTACAACTCACAGTATTCATGCAGCAATATAGTGGCAATATCCCTCATGTTCTCCCAGATTTGGTCACCTGCCAACTCCCAGCCCGTCAGCTCTCCCCTACAGCACAGCAGCTGGTAACCGGGAAGGCGAGAAACGACACGCAGGTGATTTTAATAAACCGAATGTGGAGCTCAGGAAATCCTCTGAAGCAGCTGCATAACCCGACTCTGAATACCAGCAACTTTCCTCGTGTTAAATTTCATGAGACCTTTGGACTAATTCACCGCCTCGGAATACGACCCTGTGTGGTTTGGGACGCAGCCGTGAATTCTCTCTGAATGTGAAATATTTTCCTCTCGCAGTAATTCGATTAAATCGCACAATAAAGATGGACGCTGTTATGGAGTGTTCACTGTGACGAGCTCACAATGGCATTATTCGACCAGAGAGGGTTTTAACAAATTAACATTTAACAAATTCAACACATTCAACGGGTTTACATTTTAAAAATTATTTTAAAAAACACACAAGATTAATATTTAGTTAAACCTGCTCTGTGATATGAACGTAGACAGTAAAGTGATCGTGTGTAGTTTGTTATTGTGCGTTACTGTACCTCTCCTACGGCACTAGACAGAATATGAACGATCTTCTCGTGGGGCGTGGCCACCACACTCTGCCCGTTAATCTCGATGATGCGGTGGCCCACTCTGACTCCACCCCTTTCTGCAATACCCCCCCTCATCAGACTGCAGATCTGCAATCAGGAGAATGTAATAAACATGTAATAAACATATAGATCAGACTTCAGCTCAAATAAACACTTCACTAATCCTGCTTCATTACTGCACTTAAATATCACTTTAAAGCTTTTGTACCTGAGTTTAAATATAATGCTCGTATTAGAGTCAGGTGAATTGTTAAGAATATGAAAGTGTGATTTATCTTCGAGATAACGTTTAATTACTTCTTATTTCAGTACAAAAAGATTACTTAGTGGACAAATTTTAACTTTCATTTGAGTATAATTTTAATTCTTTCCACTTTTAATTCAGTAAGATTATAAAACAAAACCCGAATCTTTACCCAGAATTGTTTTTTTGTTTGTTTGTTTTCTCCCCTGTAAATAAGTCCAATCATATTACACACAGTTCCTTCAGTTACAAGTCATCAGATCTCTAATAGGAATTAGAACATTAAAAAAAACACCACGAGCCCAGAGTTACCCACAATGCCATTCTGTACGCTGAAGCCGAGCTGGTACCGGAGGTCTGGTCTGCGGATGAGGACCATGGTGACTGGAGGACATCTGACAATGTTCATCTTAACCCTGGACTGAGACTTCAGACCCTGAGGACGAGGTGCACAAACATGTTCACACAAATTCATCCAAAGTAACCCGATCAGCCTCGTGTGCTTCGCTCAGAAAAAAATAAGAAGAGTACAAATGAAGTGATGCTGCTTATGAACCTGAACATTATTATAATCGGTTTATTAGAATGATCACATCACTTTAATAACAGCATGTTTCTGCATCTGAATTCGCTCCCTACTCACTATATAGTGCACTATTTAGGGTGCAGTTACTGTTGTGGAGTGTATTCATGGTGAACAAATTATATTCCCTGAGTAGCACACTACAATCTTACCCATAATGCACCATGAGTCCAGTGTATAAACACTGCTTTCACACTACGTACCCGAGCGGCTGTGTGTGTTAGTGTTACAGTAAAAAGCGAAAGCCTGCCATGTTAGCGAGAAACCGCAAAGAAGCGTAAACTCCTCTGTCCTGAAGATGTCAGAAAACTTACAGCTTTACCTCTGACTGTTACAAACTACTGACACTGGAGACTCCTTCCTTCAAAAAATGTTAAATAAACATCTCACATGAATATAAACCAGTGATTTGTAGCTGCACTACAGTCAGAGCTGCTGTTATAGAAAATTAATCAACACAAAACATGTAAATAAAAGGTGTAATGAGCATTAAAGCCAGGAGCTGATCGTTAGTAGTGCGTTTAATAACGAACATGAGTTTTATAGTTTAACGGCAGGTGATGATGTGTTTCCAGAGCGTTCAGTAGTAAAGTGTGTGCATTCAGTCAGGTGTCTCGCTCACTGAACCCTACATAGTGCCCTTTACAGAACAGCCCTTGTAATGACTAGTGGACGAGTGAGAGAGTGAGTAAACGAGAGAGGGAGGGAGTGAGAGAGTGAGAGAGGGAGTGAACAAGAGAGGGAGGGAGTGAGAGGGAGGGAGAGAGTGAGAGTGAGTGAGGGAGTGAGAGTGAGAGAGTGAGGGAGTGAGAGTGAGAGTGAGGGAGGGAGTGAACGAGAGAGGGAGGGAGGGAGAGAGTGAGAGAGTGAGTGAATGAGAGAGGGAGGGAGGGAGAGTGAGGGAGTGAGAGTGAGAGGGAGGGAGTGAGAGTGAGGGAGTGAGAGTGAGAGGGAGGGAGTGAGTGAGAGAGTTAGTGAACAAGAGAGGGAGTGAGAGAGTGAGTGAAAGAGAGAGGGAGGGAGTGAGAGAGTGATTTAAGGTTAGGGTTATTTGAGTTGAGGTTCAACCCTGAGAGTGAATCGTCAGTGTGGTGTGATGATGAGGTGAAGCTGCTCACCTTGATGATGCTCTGGCAGGTGGACAGCGGCAGACCCACCAGACTCGTCCCGTTCACCGTCATGATCTGATCTCCGATGTTGAGACGTCCGGATTTCGCCGCCGGTCCGGCGTGCATCAGGCTGGCGATGATGACGGTGGGTAAGATGGAGCCCCAGCCGGACTCCACGATCACCACACCCAGGATTTCACCCTTCTGCTTCTCTATGTACACCTGTTACACACCACACACACACACACACACACACAACCGACTCCTGTACATCAGGACTTTCGTCATACACACCTGACCTGTGTGTGTGAGCTGATCTGGTCAAACGCCATGCTGACAGATTTTCAGCTCTGACGCAGGAAATGACGGAGATCAGGGTAACCTGCGAGCTCCAGTTTGTTAACGTAGATCATTCCCTTCTGCATAAATGTAAAGAATTAAAAGGATATTGTGGCTAGTCACCTGGCAAATGTGTAACTGCTCACTCTGATGGTCTGTATGTAGATTAGTTTCTTATCTAGAATTTAAGGAGTAGATTTAGTTTAGCCAATCAGAGTGTCTTATTCAGAAAGTCTACTATAGTGTATAGGAGTGTTTAATAATATAACCCCTGAAGCTCACGACCTGCTGTAACCAACACTATCTCTGATTTAGCAGATAGTGTTTATCAATAATAGAAAAAGAAACTGTAACTTTTTTAGATTCGCAAAGCCACAGAATGGCACAATGTCGCCGTGGGCACCGTACAGTTCTACACTGAATAGAACGCAGTAAGGTTCTGCGTATATTACATTATCCTCTAGCAGAACAGCTTTGAGCTACTGAGCAGAAGGTTGAGAGTTTAAATCCCAAGCTGTTACTGTAAGACCTTTAACTCGCACTTGCTCCATTGTAAGTGACTTTGGATTAATGCTCCTGCTACATGAATAACTGTAAATGTTCCACTCACGTCTCTGCAGTTCTCAGACTTGGAGAAGTGGATGAGGTCGTCGTTGTACATGTCCTGAGTGTTGAGCAGGTCGCTGTACTCTCTCTGACTCAGGTCCTCCGGATCGATACCATTCGCCCGCAAGAACTCCTGATACGCCACACTGAAGGACTGACCGATGGACTGAGCGATCAACTGAGCCTGTGAAGGAAAAGAGAAGAGAGAAAGAAAGAGGAAGAGGATTCAAGAAGCAATTCCACTGACAAGTACGTATAGAGAAGTGTAAACCTCAAATGTGTTTGGAGCTCCAAATTTATTTTTGTAGTTTTGTTTCAAAATCAGAAAAAATGCAAATATCTGGTATAATTTTTGTTATAAATATAATGTTTCATTTTAAATATGATCTTGTACCCCTTTTCATGGACATGACAGTACGGCATTAATCTGAAAGCAGACATTTAGACTCTGGAGATAAACTCTGGGGACAGTGTTTAATTCTGTTTATAGTGAATCATGTCACCAGTGAGGCCTAAGGAGCTTCACTTCAATCACATCACTTTTTCTGGCACTTGTGGTTAAGATAAATTTCCAGACAGAGGGAACTGAGACTAGTGAGTAATGGAGTAACAGCAGAAGTGTGCTCACGTCCTCCGACTCGAACACGTGGCAGATCATCCTGTACTGCCGCTGTTCTTCCTGCGCCGGGTTCAGCTGCTGAGCATCGGCCGTGTCCAGCTGCTCCTGAGCGCTGCGAGAGCGGATCATCTTTCTGCGCGCCATCAGGACCACCATGTTCCCGATGTCCGCGATGTAAGAGATGGTCCTCAGAGGATGGTCCATCATTGTCTCCTGCCAAGCATTGTTTAAAACACATTTAATTCAAATCACCAAAATAACCCAAATTAGTGTGTGTGTGTGTGTGTGTGTGTGTGTGTGTGTGTGTGTGTGTGTGTGTGTTATTTGCAAATAAAAATCATAAACGTTGCTGTGGAACCCCTAAAATAGTTGCAACTAGTTGGCATCACAAGTCACAATTAGTACAATTAATTTGACCTCAATTAAAATGTCACGTGATCTCAATACAACTGTACCTGTTCCCGGAAGAACCCTGAGTTCATTGGAGAACATACCTACAGGCCAACCAAGAGGCCAAGGGAAACTCTCAACATGATGCTAGCACCACCGTGCTTCAGTGTTTTAACACTACAAAATGTGGAACAGTTGAAGGGCGTGAATACTTATGCGACTCATACCTACAAACAGGTTCCATCTAGAACCCTGAAGTGTCCTTCGGTTTGTCCCTCTATAAGAAAGGCAGAAAAGGTTGCAAGTAGAACCCTTAACCATCCAAAGAACTCTTGAGGGACCCATTTTTCTAAGTGTATGTGATCACATACAGCCTTCATCTGTCTCACAAGCCATTGTGTTTTATTTAGCCAGAGACGGATTCAGAGAGGAGAAGAATTTTAATTTGCCATGAAGAAACCTACAGAGACCAGTGATGATCAGAGAAAGAACACAAAGCAGCGACAAATGTGGAAATGTCAGAGTGTATAAACTGTAGTGAGAGAGAGACAGAAAAAGAGAGAAAAAGACAGAGATAAGACAAAGAAAGAGAGAGACAGACAAACAGCTACAGAGACAGACAGACAGAGTGTTTTGTTCACCTGTGTGTCAGCGTTGAGAACTTTAATCCTCTGAGTCGACACGAACAGATCCACCTCAGTGGTGGAGAGAAGCTCACCTCCTGCACCCTGTCATCAGGAAAAAGAAAATAACAAAAATGTTATTATATAACACTGTCCACCTCTTCTCAACCAACTCACACACAGAGAACTGGGTTTAATGTTTCTCCGTCAGCCTGTCGCTTGTAATCTGGTCCATTTATCCAACGTTCAGACACAAAACAAGAGACGAGAATCACTTGGATCCCAAAAACAACAGAAACAGCAGTGACCATAGCACAGCGTCTAATCATCACAACATACCGTCTGTCTCTGTCTCTCTCTCTCTCTCACTCTCTCTCCCTCTCCCTCTCCCTCTCCCTCTCTCGTTCTCTCACTCTGTCTCTCCCTCTGTCTCTTTCTCTCCCTCTGTCTCTGTCTCTCCTGCTTTCTGTCTCGCTCTCTCTGTCTCTCTCTCTCTCTATCCGTGAGCTCCTGTTCAGCGTGAGTCTGAAGAAGCAGACAAAAGCAAAGTGAGGACACTCAGGACTGTGTGTGTGTGTGTGTGTGTGTGTGTAGAGATGGTGATGGTAAATGTGATATTATGGGATGGTTTGGCTGAAGGGGTACAGGGCGGTGTGTCGTCATGGTGAAGAATCCACATCACTATGATAGGCTAACGGTGAGAAATTTTATCAGCGAGTTGTTTTCTAATCGCAGTGACACGAGCAGCCCCGAGCATCAGTGCTGTCTCTGAGCATCACCTACATGTCACTCACATTGGTTTGTTGTGTTCAGAAAAAAAGGTCAGCTGAGGAACATCAGATAATAAACCCATAAAAATTCAGAAATAATGTTTAAACATCAGCAAGTAAATTGGCTACTAATATGCCAATATGTATAAAAGTCACCTTAGTGATCAAGGCCAAGTCAGTAATAATAATCAACCAGACAAACGTAGCTCCGCCCCCCGGCCCTCATTCTCACCCGGACGCGGGTCATGGCCTCCTGAGCCTGATGCATGCGCGCGCTCTTACTCGGCGTTCTCTCTGACACCAGCTGTGTGGAACCCAAAAAACTGGCTGCAAATATGATACCATCAATTAAATCCTCTGGATCACACGGTCCTGGAACTGACAAAACAATCACAGAACAATTACTGACAAACATCTCTGACCATAAACACTATTGAAATGACATAAAAAACGTTGGCGAAAGCAGCCAAAGGTGACGATTAATATTATTTACATGAATTCTGATTAGTCAGAAGGTGTTGATTAATTTTCAAAGAACAGGAACTAACTTGTTTTACAAACATTACATGTAACTATAAGCAGATAAAAAGTACATGTTCTTTAATGAATAAACAATTGTAACTGTTGGTTAATTACTGTGATATTAGAGGAATAGAAAAATATGAAAATAATCTTCAGAGTGGCAACAACACCTCCGTTTCAACACACATCATTATTATTTCCCTAAAACAGCACACCACAAGTGTTTTATTCCTCACTTACTGTAAATCCTGTCCTTTTAGATTTAAGTAACTGGAACTTACCATCAACGTACGTAGGGAAAGCAGCCAAGTTCCTTCTAAGCTGAATATAAAAAAACAATACGCTGTCAGCTAACTGGTGTAAATACAGTTAAAAAGTTGTTAAAGTGGTACATTAAAAAAATTAGCAGTTCACCTCTTCAGCTGTTGGTAAACTGGGACTGATGTCTGATTCCTGGTGCTCATGAGCTGTGGAAGATTCTGCTCCCAGAGGAACTATGGGATCTGAAGCCAGAACTTGGGAACATGCCTGACACAGAACAGCACAGAACCATGAAAAATACTGAATAATAATAATCTCAGATGAGGATGAAGAATGTCATGTAGTCAGACACTCACCGTGTTCTGAGGAGAAGGAAGCTGTGGAGGAGATGGAGGTGAATAAAGCTGTGGCTGGCACTCCTCCACCGGGCTGACGTCTCTCCTCATCACCCACACTGGCTCTTTGGGTTTGTCGGGCGTGTATGGTGAACGCACCGTCTTCGTCTTCACTTCCTCGATTGCCTCCTTTATGTCTTTTATTGCCAGAGAGATCGCATCTCCAGAAACGTTTGCAGATTCTTGCATAGCATGTGGTCTGTCTTCTAAAGAGTCATGTTCTGGCTTCTCTTCTCTGTCCAATACAGGCAAACGAGGACGAACCTCACACTGCTCCTTTCTGATCTCTGAACAATCCTGTTCTACACTACGTCTCCAAACCTTACTTCTGCCTCTATCAGGACTGCTAGCTTCATCTCCTGAGTGTTCGTCATAGTGGTGCAGTCTGGAACCGACAGAACCCTGTGGTCTCTGCTCCTCATGGAGACTGATCTGTGGATTAGCCTCACTGGTGGACATGTCATGGTTTTTCTCAAAGCCCTGCTGGTCCTCAGAGTGTTCCTGGTACCATCCTGTTTGTGGTGAGTGGTACAGTTCTCTGTCTGATTCTGTTGGAGTCACTGGGTAGAACTTTGGACAGGACTCAGAGATTGATGGATATGAAGCAGAACAGGCTTCTGAACTGGAGTCTGAAATTGTTTCTTCATAGGACAGAGCGCCTGATCGGCATTCAGACCTCATGTCTGTGCTCATGGCAGTGTAGCTGGCAGAGGTGAGATGGATAGGACCTGATTTGGGCTCTACGGAGTAACCTCTAAGAGGTTCTGAGAAAGGCTGAACCTGGAAATTAGGGATTGGTAGTGGCTGACGTGGAAATTCCCCAAAAGGTGGAACATCTACTCTGATGGGCCCAGACCTCCTACTGGTCTTCTTACTACCTTTTGAACTACCAGCGTTTGCCTTGGAATCCTTCTCCACTTGACTCTGTTCTTCCTGTTCAACATCTTTGTGAGACTCTGTGCCCTCCTCTCTCTTTTCCTGACATCCCTCCACCTCCCATTCATCTATCCCTCCCTTGCACTCCTCTGTCTGCTCCCTCTCTCTGTGCTGATCCTCGGTCTGCTCAGAGTGTGCATGAAGGCTGCTCTCAGTACTGGAGGAACAATGTAGACCTGGGCTACCTCCATCTTGCTCCTCTACAGGTGATGCCTCCTCTGTAGAGGGGGTTGGTTCCTCCTGAGAAGGAGTCAGATCCTCCTGTGAAGACGGAGTCAGCAGTTCCTGGGAACACTCCTCAGGAGACAAAGTGTCCATGGCCGGATTGATCTCAGGAACATCAAGGGGTTGCGGAACTGCATGAATCTGTCTGGGTTGCTGTCGATGTCTGTGCTGATTCCCTCCATCACCACTCCGTCTATACCTCGACCCACCTGGACGAGGCTGATGACCTGCCTGTGGCCCTGCATCTCCACTCTCACTCGACCCCCTCTGGGTGTGGCATGGGGCATGCCTTCGGCTGCGTCGTGGAGCTCGATTAGTGCCAGGCTGCTGTTGGTGTGACTGTCGATGGTAGTGATGATGATGATGATGATGGCCATTTCCCTGTTCGTCTTGGCTGTTCAGCTGGCATGGCCTCCACCTGGGACGGCCTCCTTCTACAGGTGTACTGTTTGGCTGCCGGATGCGCTGAGGGGGTGGGGCTTTCGACCCCGCCTCCTCTGGTTCCTCCCTGTGACTCATGGCTGTTGCTATGAAGTGGACATGATGTTGTTGTAGAACCTGGTTGGGGGGTAGGGGGAATGTGGGGTTGATAACAACATAAATAAAATGATATGATCACGAGGGTTGGATGAAGCTAGTCCCACAGGCCAGACTTTGAGCTCCCAAGTGTTTTTTTTTTTTATTTATTTTTTTTATGAAATACACTGCACAGCATACTTTAGGAACAAGACCTCAATCCCAGTGGAATGAGATGGATAATCTGAGATTTCATCCAGACCCTGAACAGCTGGCAGATGGTGGAAGGGAGGACAAGGTCAATGCCTGTAAAGACCCACGTTAAACAAATTATTCTCTCAACAGCATTTTACTGGAGGTAAAGATGGTTATGTATGATAAATCATGAACACTGTTATGCAACAACAAAATAGTAAAAAACAGTGTGGCCTGTGATCCCGATATGTTTTGTTGGTACAGTTAAAACCTGACCTCTCTCATTTTCAGTAAACACATTATTCAGGTCAGGGATCTGGAGCCTATCCCGGGAACAATGGGTGCAGGGCATGAGAATTCACCCCGGATGGGATGCCAGTCTTTCAAAGGGCACCATGCACACAACATTCACACACTCACTCACACCAATCCACCTACACACGTGTGTTCGGACAGTCGGAGGAAACCAGAGAAACCCACTTGAACATGGAAGAACATGCTAAACTCTGCATGGACAGTGACCTGAGCTCAGGATTGAACTCAGGACCCTGGTGATGTGTGAAAGGAACTCTAAAACCTACCTAGCACCTTATACCTGACCTGTATTATGTTATTTGTTCACTCATGAATTGTGTGATTCGTCAAAACCCCTGTAGAAATATCCACAACATGTAAGAGTGGTCAAGATGCTCAGATCACACTGTACAAAATGTATTGATTAGTTTGAGGGATCATTTGCATATTCTGACCTTCTGCAACATCAGTACATTAGTGCAAACACCATCGATATCAATTCAATAAGATATAACAGTTAACACACGATTATATTACATAACACCACTCTAAACACGTCTCCATAACCAATATAACCATTATCCTCGCGGTTTATTATCATCCCAGCAGACAAAGGGATGGATGATGGTGTGTGTGTGTGTGTGTGTGTGTGTGTGTGTGAGTGAGAGAGAGTCAGTCACAGATGGCCTGTGTATGTGGGTTGTAGACATCACACCCCCGTGCCATACAGCCGAGTCTCAGTTTGTCCATCTGTCGCCTGTGCAGGAAGATTCACCTCACCACGACCTCACTGACCTGCTGCACTTTTTTAGCATCACAGTCACCGTCACCTCACCTGGATCTCTACAGGTTACATCTAGCACTTAAAAGCGTTCTTTAGTTTGATCCACTGGCGGAAGGTTCTATGTAGAACCTTAAACAGGGGGATTACCTTTTAGAAAAGGTTTAGAAAAAAACTTCTTCATGTACGTTAAAACCATTAACCATCCAAAGAACCCTTGAAGAACCCAGTTCTAAGAGTATGGGTTCTCCTTACATCATATACACAGAAGATTTACACCATTGTTCTTGTATTGATTGGTCTAAAATAAAGATACGACATATTTAGAAACGTATACTCTCCTAAAAAAACAGCTAAATATAAAACACCCTAAAAAACACCTTTGGGATTTGGGATTAGATGTGTTCATTCATGTGCTCATTAATCTGTCAATCAAAACACCCTTTACAGCGCGTCAGGATGTGAAGCTGAGTGAAGCGAAATTACACAAACATGGGATCAGCCGTAACACAATGAATTTTCATTCAGCTAATAGATCTCAGTAAATATTTATTACTTACCCGGTTTCAAATGAATGGAAATACATTCATAAATCTACAAACATATGATGATTGTAAATAAAATAAAACAAATTACTTTATTACGAACGAACGAATAGAACGTGATTAAAACATGGTGTACTATAGTAGATCATTTCTGTAAAATATATATATACAAACATGGCAATCATCCACTGTCAGATAACAGGGTATTAAACTGCACCTTTCTTGTCACTGGGGTTGTACGTATCTCTAGTATCCTTCCCCTGGAAATGTGGATATAGTGACCTTTAAAATGATTTAAGGTCCACAGTTGGACTGTGATTATTTTTTCGCTGACAGCTCGTGATGTAGGTGTACTGAGGTTTCTGTTTTAGCCACTAAAGTGCTGCACAGCAGAAAGACCTCCACATCACTGCCGCCTACATCACAGACAAACAGCAACGAGCTCGTTCTGCGTTCTGGCTTTTGCTTTTGCCTTTCTATATAAAAGACATATTAAAGGTACAAGATGGTACCAAAGGATGGTTCCACCCCAGTGACGAGGAAGGGTACAGTTTGGTTCCCGGTTATTCTGAGAGTGTACTATAGGGACTGATTCTGTAGAAAAGATTCACAGATATTTTGATTTGACTTCAGTTATTTTAACCTCCTACAGATCCTCTAATCTACAGAGTAACACATGACACTAGGACAGTTATAATAAACACACTTAGTGTAAAAGACATACATATATATATATATGACTGATGTATGAATTTCTGAGCCTGGCTTTGTTAGCAGAAGTAGATGTTAGAAGATGTTAGTGGATGTTTTCCATCCACAGCTCTGAGCTCTGATTATTCACTCTAATATTATTTGAATAATCACTGCTAGAACTTTCAGCTCATCTTTAACATTCCTGAGAGAGGAACATCAGCTCTGAGCTTGTGTTTAAACCCCATGGCCTGCACTGAGGCTCTAAATCTCTTCTTGGATAATCAGATTAAAGCTGTGCGGGTCTGTCTCTCGCACGCGCGGTTTAAAAGGTCATGCTGCGTGATAAACACTACATTAACGCAGAATCAGAGATGCGGGACCGCACACTGGTACCTGTTAGGAAGCGGAGGGATGATGAAGCACAACTCAATTCTGTGGGTCCATGTTCTTCTCGGTTCTCCGCGTCAGTCTCTCTCTCTGTCTCTCTCTCTCTCTCTCTCTCTCTCTCTCTCTCTGTGTCTCTGTGTGTAACGCGTCCGCGCGCGGTGACGGTGAGAGCGGCGCAGTGCGCGCGCAGAGACGCACCGGATTATAGCCGCATCCTCCGCGACACACCGACACACCCTGCACACAAACACACACACACACACACACACACACACACACACACACACTCTCAGCCACAACAGCAACCTCTACAGGAGACACGGAGTCAGCGTTCTAGCGTTTCCATGGTAACAGAATAGCTTACCGAGTGATTTTAGGATTGTGGGTAATGTAGTCCAGCTCTGTCATCCTTCATCAAGTAGGCTATAGTGTAAAATATCCCACAATGCACCGCAGGAGGCTGAGGTCCAAACCGTGCAGCCTTCAGGGGATGCTGAGTACCCATAATGCACTTTGCACTGAGCAGGGAAGAGGGGGTATAGAGGAGGGCACACAATAAAACAAATGAAAGTGAAGTTTAAAGTTAGTGAAAGTTGAAAGTTAGTTTCTTCTTCTTCAATAATGATAATAATAATAATAATAATAATAATAATAATAATAATAATAAACATGACCTGATATGATTACAGTCTTATAAATCTGTTGTCTCATAAATGTGTTTACAGAAAAAATAGAAGTAACGTAATTAAAAGTACTACACTGCTGACGGTACAGTGCTGGTGCTGTGTTCCTCTGGAGTGAAGTTCAGCAGGAAATGGAGAGCAGTCTGCATGGTGAAGGCATCTGGATTAAAGCTGTTAATAATTTTCAGATTCTTCAGTATGAAGTCATGATTCAGGTCTGAACACAGGCAAGAAGAAGAAGCTTTCTGATTGTGTATGTAGTGATGAAGATGATGTAGTGATTATAAAATACTGCTTAAATTAAACTACCGAATTCTCCAGAACTCATTCCTTACTTCACACTTCTCGACTGTCTCCAAGCTACTTCCTCACTGCAAAGAAAAGCAGTGTTTAAAAACTGAAATGGAATTGAAAATAAAGGAAGAAGGCTGAGCCGGATGTACCGTGCAGCCAGAGAGATTCGAATCTGGATCTGGTTTATATTTATTAGCAGAGCTAGCCATTAATCACACATTCGCTCTCTCTTTCCTCTCTCTCTCTCTCTCTCTCTCTTTACCTCTCTCTTGGTTCCTCTCTTTCATTCTCAGACTCTCTCTTCTCTCTGGCAGACAGACAGACAGACGGCTCCCATCTGAAGAACAGCTCAGTTTCGGAGAGGTCACATCAGTTCACTCCTGAAGCCGAGGCTGGGAGACACTCGCTGTGCTCTGGCTGAGGAGAACGGAGCTCTTCACTCAGGAGAAGATGATTCCTTACGTCTTCCTCAGCATTCTTGGTGAGTACAAAACCTAAAGCGTGGACATGAGGAAGAAAAGAAGGGAAAGTGCGTCAGTCCAAGCCTGCTGTTGTGTTAGTCTGATTGTCTGATTGCGTCACAGCGATGGCCCGAGGAAAGACGTTACCAGGCTCGTGTAGTTTTCAGGAGACGACGTGTGACTACACATCAGATGCAGCTTTTCTCAGCTGGAACCTCAACCCTAATGGTAAGGAATGATCTGAACATGAAAATGAACAAACACTGAGCACCAAGGACTGTAAAAAAGCTACGAACCTCAAATCGCCCATAAAGATAATCTCTTTAACCTGTTTTATAAGATAATAAGTGTCATGACTCGGGGAATTACATTATTCGATTATTAGAAATGCATAACTTCATCAGAAAAATAGTGCTACAGAGTCTTTAAAAAGCACCGCAAGCACAACGTGTCTTCGTCCATCTGGAGAACATAACAAGAACTTTTTTCCATTGAAGATTTCAGGCTTGTTCTTACGCAAACTTGGCTTCGGACGTGTTTATCTGCTGCTTCTGGTTTGGTCAGCTCTTTTTACCGATACACTGATATAATGATGTTTAAGACCTCAGGGTGATTTACACTGTGATGAATGTCAAACAACTGCAGTGATTAACGTCACGGATGTGTGTGTTAGTCTGAAGCAGTAGTTAATAAGAGCAGCGTTCATTGCGAACAGTCCCATCTGTCTTCCTGTTCTGCCACAATCTCATTTTACACAGAAATAAAATGTTTTATCACCAGAGCTGCTTTTCACTGAACTTCACTTCAGAAAGACTGAATATGTGCTGTTCCTCTGTAGATGTGATGTTCCTCTGTAGATGTGCTGTTCCTCTGTAGATGTGCTGTTCCTCTGTAGATGTTCTGTTCCTCTGTAGATGTTCTGTTCCTCTGTAGATGTTCTGTTCCTCTGTAGATGTGCTGTTCTTCTGTAGATGTTCTGTTCCTCTGTAGATGTTCTGTTCCTCTGTAGATGTGATGTTCCTCTGTAGATAAGCCATTCCCTCTAAATGTGCTCTTCTTGGTAGTTGTGCTGTTCCCTGTAGACTAGCTGTTCTCTGAAGATATTCTGCTCTCTGTAGATGAGCTCTTCCATGTAAATGTGCTGCTCCTCTGTAGATGTGATGTTCTCTGTAGATAAGCCATTCTCTGAAGATGTTCTGTGCTATTTGCTTGTGCTGTTCTCTGTAAATGAGCTCTTCCCTGTAGATGTACTGTTCACTTTAGACTTGCTGTTCTCTCTGAATGAGCTGTTCAGTTTAGATTTCCTGTTCCCTGTAGATGTGCAGTTCTTTTTGGATGTGCTGTTCTCTGTGTTCTCCTGCTGTTCTCATGCTGACTGAATGCTCTTCTTTTGTCCTCTTGAGAGCATTTCATCACGGTGGATGCGAACTCGCAGGGGAACGGGGACAAAGCAGTTCTGCTGGGTCCTGATGTGGAGGTGCAGGATTGGAGCTGTCTTCGTCTCATCTATCAGATCACCGGAGCCGGCTGGCTTCAGGTTCTCACTCGTTCAGAGGGAGAGAGTTTTGACCACACGCTCTGGTCGGCCAGCAGTCCCTCTGAAAGCTGGCTCATCGCCACCGTAGACCTGCAGAATTCCACCGAACCGTACAAGGTGAGAGATGTGAGAAGAAGTGCTGGAAATCATCTACACAGTGGACCAGTTACAGTGTTGGATTAAAGGAAAATAAAATGATAGCATAAACCTGATGTTTATTATGTCACTTTTTGTTTATTTATTATGTCATTATAGAGGTCGTGTGTGTTGCTTCTCTCAGCCTCAGCATTTTATCAGAAATCACAGATCATTATATTCACATCCACGAACATCGTGATGAACAGTACAAAAAGCCAAATCTTCTCTGAAAGAATAGATGAACAGTACAGACTTAAACTACTTACTTAAACTAAAATATTTGTTTGTGCATCTTTTTTCTTCTCCTCTTTATTGTCTCATAATTTAATGTTCATATTTCGGATGTAAATGATAACGCACCTCTGGATCTTCTATGATTGTTCATGTTGAAGAGAACAGTCCAGCAGGTGCTCTAATAGCAGCTGTCTCTGCAGCAGATATCGACTTTGGTGAAAATGCTCAAATAATTTATTCATTACTCATGGATCAGTGAACACTGAGAACGTTCCCTACTCTGCTGAAGCGGGGACTTTGTGGCTAAAGTCCGAGCTGTAGATGCTGATTCAGGTTATAATGCACTATTATCTTATCACATTTTCTTCTCCTCTTTATCAAGGATGTGTTTAAAAACATGTGTTCAGTCTTTCTCACACTATAAATTTAACAGCTCCATTTTGGAGTTTCTGTCTAACATGGTGCATTTTTCGGCTCTTACACTGAACTAAATTAAATCTTAACCACTGAAAAACAGTAAAGGAAAATGTGTTACTTTATATTTATCACCCACGTGCTTTACGTTTGTTCATTTGAGACGTTAAGGGTCTCGCACATGGACACAACACTTACAGCATAGCAGCAACCTTCTGACTCAAGCCTTAACTACTGAAACCCCGGTGCATCATGGGAGGGCGTAATCCAGGAAGATTTTACATCAGCACACAAATATTCCAGCTACCAGCCTGTTTTGTTTAAACTCCACAAAAGTCTCTTTACTTCATGTGGATTATTTAAACACAAACAGGCAGCGTGACTGACTTTTGGGAAAACAAAAAGGAATAAAAATGACTACATCACTTTAGTGTTTTAACAGTGAAGGCACAAAATATGGGAAATTAATTTTCATTACATTTACATTTACATTTATGGCATTTGGCAGAAGCTCTTATCCAGAGCGACTTACAATAGTGCTTTGAAGTCTATCAAAAATACATTCTGA
>JAKKZJ010000017.1:22982007-22993221 GCA_033441845.1 Pangasius mekongensis | reverse complement strand
ACTGTAGAGTTCAGGAGGAGTTTAAACACCGTACTGTAGAGTTCAGGAGGAGTTTAAACACCTCGCCGTAGAGTTCAGGAGGAGTTTAAACACCGCGCCGTAGAGTTCAGGAGGAGTTTAAACACCACGCTGTAGAGTTCAGGAGGAGTTTAAACACCACACTGCAGAGTTCAGGAGGAGTTTAAACACCGTGCTGTAGTGTTTCATTCCTGTTGTTGTTTCGGAGTTGAAGGGTCAGACTTGTTGTGTTTATTAACAGCACGTACGATCACTCAGAAGTGTTTCCTGGTCCGAACCTGAACATGATTGTGGGAGCGAACGGAACCGGCAAGTCCAGTATCGTGTGTGCCATCTGTCTGGGCCTGGCGGGGAAAACGGCCGTGCTGGGACGAGGGGACAAGGCAAGTCATCGCAGACGGCTTCATTAATCGTTCTTACGTTACGTTTAATTAGCTTCGTTAGCATGTCATTACGTTTGTACATGGCTGTTCAAGCTTTGTTCACACTGCAGGTTAAAGTGGCTCAAATCCACATGACACAGAATTTTTTTCTCCTAATCTGCCCTATCTGCCCTCTTCCACATACCTGACCTCGCAGACGCGCATGATTGGCTAGTGTAGCTGTGGTTGCCCCTCCCACCCAGAGCACAGGGCCTGTTTCACACACCTGGGGCGCGTCCCTGCGCTACTCAGCTTCGGTTCCTTCAGTTCTGTTTCAGTCGAATCAAATCAGCGGCTTTGTGTCACTTTAACCTGGTAATGTGGATGTAGCCTAATAAAATGAGCAGTTAGGCTTGCAGTGTGAACGTACCTGCATGTGTGTGTGTGTGTGTGTGCGTGTGTCTGTGTGTGTGTGTGTGTGTGTGTGTATGTGTATGTGTCTGTGTGTGTGTGTGTGTGTGTGTGTGTGTGTGTGTGCGTGTGTCTGTGTGTGTGTGCGCGTGCGTGCGTGCGTGCGTGCGCGTGTGTGTGTGTGTGTGTGTGTGTGTGTGTGTGTGTGTGTGTGTGTGTGTATCAGGTGGGACTGTACGTGAAGAGAGGATGCACTAGAGGCTCAGTGGAAGTGGAGCTGTAAGTATCTGAGCTTACAATATGCAGTATTATATGCAGGTAATACGCGGTGTGAAGCACTCTGTGTGTGTGTGTGTGTGTGTGTGTGTGTGTGTGTGTGTATCAGGTACAGAGCTGCTGGAAACCTGGTGGTTAACCGTGAGATAACCGTGGAGAATAACCAGAGTGTGTGGATGATTAACGGCAAACACGCGAGTCAGAAGGTGGTTGAGGAGGCGGTGAAGGAGCTCCACATCCAGGTTGGGAATCTGTGTCAGTTCCTGCCTCAGGTCAGTGGCTCTCTGTTTACACTCACACCGTCTTATCTTTAATTATATTATATTATTATGTCATTATGCATATTTTTTTTAAAAATTGTGTTTGGGAGAGCAGCTTTAACGGAGATTAATATTTAATCCTAATTGAGTAAATATTTAGAGGCTTTTACTGGATTACACTCAGACGGCATGTAGCGCACTACAGGGCAATTCCTCTGCTCTAGATAGTCCACAGAGGTAGTGGATATAAAGTCATTTGGGATTCAGCCTCAGTTTGCTGTCAGGAATTAAATAAGTAAAACGTTGTTGTGTGAAGATGCTGGTGAATGTGGTGTCTTGGTCCTAACAGTTAACAGTAAAAACACATCATTTACCTTCATCCTAGTTATTTAAAAATGTTAATTATATCTAATAATGTGTATTTAAAATATATATAACAAGATGTTTTAGTTGTAATTGATCACGTTATATCGTCATTGTGATTCCGGCAACGTTAAAGAATTGTTTGTGCAGATCTTGTCCAGGGTATTGTGTTAAACGCTGTGGTGTATCTTCTAACTGACGCGCGAGACTCTGACCTGCGAGGCGTTTCCTGTCTGCAGGAGAAGGTGGGCGAGTTCGCTAAGATGAGCAAGATCGAGCTCCTGGAGGCCACGGAGAAATCCGTCGGTCCACCAGAAATGTACAACTTCCACTGTGAGCTGAAGAACTGCCGCAGTAAAGAGAGGGATCTGGAGGTAACGTCATGAACCTCGTTTTATCTCAGCGTTTCTGCTGTGTGCACCGATTCCCGTCTGTCCCTGACTCACCTTTACCTGTGCGGAAATTGGACAGAACCTGTGTAAGGAAAAGGCCAACTTCCTGGAGAAAGCGCGGCAGAGGAACGAGCGCAACAAGGGGGACGTGGAGCGCTACCACAAGAGGAGGAGACATCTCGACAGGATCCAGATGCTGGAGAAGAAGAGGCCCTGGGTGGTGAGCCTCCTTCTGGCCTCTTAAAATACTAACGATTAAAACAAAGAATAAAGAAGGAGTTTTAATCTTAAGTAAGAATAAAGAATGCGTTATGTATAATGTGTAATACAGTGTGTTATGAAGCTGGGGAATTTTATCCACATTTAATATTCACAGTGATAATTTCATTAACATTTTCTTTAAAGGCTGCAGGTAGAGCAGTTTCTGAAAAGCTTAGATGGTTCCCCAGAGGGTCAAACCAAAGAACCCTTAAGGGTGCCGGGTGGAACATTTCCCCCCGATAAGCACATAAAAAATTATTATTTATTTATTTTAAAAAAAGAAAATTGTGCAGAGCTCAGCCAGCTAACAGAAGTGGTATTGAGTCCTACACAGTAAAAGCGTAATAATGCGTATAATAACCACTAACTCTGTGTTTTATTCCTTAATCAGTAGAAATATATCTTTAATATTGTTTAATAAAATTATTTAAAATTTGAAGGTGCTTCAAACGAGTTATCTTTACTACTTTATTCTTGATTGAGAGTGAAATAAACAGTTAATTTCAGATGAATAACTAGATGACTGTGGTGTGTAAATTCTCCTTAATGTGCACATTGATGCAGCTCTGTGCGTGTGCGTGTGCGTGTGCGTGTACGTGTGTGTGTGCGTGTGTGTGCGTGTGTGTGCGCGTGTGTGCGCGTGTGTGCGCGTGTGTGCGCGTGTGTGCGTGTGTGTGCGTGTGTGTGCGTGCGTGTGCGCGTGTGCGTGCGCGTGTGTGCGTGCGCGTGTGTGCGTGCGCGTGTGTGCGTGTGCGTGTGTGTGTGTGTGCGTGTGTGTGTAGGAGTACGAGACGACTCGTAAGGAACTGGAGGAAGTAAAGAAGCAGAGAGAGGACATGAAGAGGACGGTGAAGTCGCTGAAGGAAGCTCAGACACCACTGCTGAGAAAAATACAGCAGATCGAGAGCCAGCTGCAGCCCATCGAGAACCAGATGAAGGACAAGGTCTGGAGAACATCCTCAACCATCGATCGGTCCCACAACAGTCACCGTAACACACCGTAACTGCACACTAACGATAACTAAAGCACGATTATTCAGCTTAGAAACGGACTTGTTTAAACTGCTGGTGTTTAGTAAACACTAAATTAGACGAAATGTCAGAACAACGTGGCGGTAAACCGATGTTTAAAAACGGTGATAATATTAGAGTGATGATTTTGAAGACCTGCTCACGCGTATGACCGCTTCCTGTTTCTGCAGACCGCCAAAATCAGAGAGGCGTCACAGAAATGTAAACACAAACAGGACCAGCTGGACTGGAAATATAAAGAGGTGTGGATTTATGCTTTTCTACTAAACACAGCAGCTCTGCAGTGAAGGTTTGTGACGTCTAGACTAAGTCTGATCTCCCCGTCAGATCGATGACATTAAGCAGAGTCTGAGTCTGAAGCGGACCGAGGAGGCGGATCGGCAGAAGCGGATCGGGATCACGCGCCGCATGATTCAGGACCTGCAGACGGAGCTGGACAGCATGGGCAGCCAGGAGGACGTCACGCCCAATATCGAGGCGGTTAACTCTGAGCTCAGGAGCATCCAGGAGGAGAAGTCCAGGCTGGAGGGAGAACGTCAGGATCTGAGGAGGGATAAAGACGAGGCCACGGGCGAGCTGAGGCGTAAGATTTACTGTGTTTCTGTAGCAGCAGCTCTCACAGTAGCGCAGCTGCAAATCACAGGTTTATATTAATGCACTCGTCCTCTATCGTTTCTATAGCAACAGCTCATTCACTCCACATAAACGTGTAAAAGTTTAAGAGAGAGAATAAAGAGGCTGGTGAGGGAACGGCTGTTTATAGCTGCTGTAACGTAAGCGACAACAGGAACTGACTCGTCTCGCCGCTGGTCCACGACAATAAACGTTACTGTACAGGGATAAAAATATGATGTGTCTTCTTTAATAAATAAAGAATTATAAGTTGTTGTGGTATAAGAGGAATAAAACACTTGGGAACATGCTGTTATAGGAAAATAATCACCTTCTCTGGGCGGTAACAGTCACTCTGCTTCATCACACCACCCTTGTGTTGATTATTTCTCTCTAACTGCACACCTCCGAGTGCACGAGTGAAACTCTTTGCTGTTGTTTCTTCTCCTCGTCCACAGGTCTGCAGAATCGTCTGCGCAGTCTGGAGGACATGATGAACAGGAAGGAGGAGAAGCTGCGCAGCCGTTTCCGTGACACCCACACGGCTCTGCTGTGGCTGAGGAGGAACCGCCACCTCTTTGAGGGAAACGTGTACGAGCCCATGATGCTGGTGGTAAGAGATTTACTGCTGTGTGCGTGCGTGCGTGTGTGTGTGTGTGTGTGTGTGTGTGTGTGCGCGCCTCAGGAGTGTGTGTGTGTGTGTGTGTGCGCCTCAGGAGTGTGTGTGTGTGTGTGTGTGTGTGTGTGTGTGTGTGTGTGTGTGTTTCATTTATCTGGTTGTATCTGATTACAGATCAACGTACGGGACCCGCGCTACGCGAAGTACGTGGAGAGCCATGTTCCCATAAACGACCTGAGAGCGTTTGTGTTCCAGAAGCAGCAGGACATGGAGACGTTCATGGCAGAGGTAAGGGGCGGAGCCTGGTGCTGTGTGATGCGTTAGCGGCAGGCGTCTGCAGGCTGGTGATCGTCTGTGCGCTCTGCTCTCAGGTGCGAGACAGACAGAGGCTCCGGGTGAACAGCGTTATCGCTCCCGCGGAGTCGTGCGCCAGTCGGCCGCCGTCACGCCCCATCGACTCCCTCAAGTAAGGACTCTCTCCTTTTCCTATTGATGCCTTTTCATGTCTTAGAAAAACAACTTTGTTTCTTAAAGCTACATTGAATAAACATAAAATAATATCTGTAAACACCGGGGTTCTCAAATTGCTCAAAAGATTGTATTTGCATATTAATGAGTCTAATGTCAGAGTGATAATTAGCATATTTAATAACATAATATTTAGATTTATGTTTCTAAGGCGACTCGGAAACATTCTCCAGCTTCGACTGCAGCACAGTCCCATGTCTCCTCGGACTCACTGTATACGCTCACCACATGGGGCTCAGGGTTCAGCGCTGTAACGGTTCACTTCAACTCGTTAACTCGTTAACTAATAACATGTTGCAGCACTGTAAAGTCTCTGCGATTATAATTAATTACAAAACACTGCCGCAGACAATTAAAAGCATAACGTGGCGTTAGCAATGCATAAATCTAATATTTTGTGTGAACTAATCAACAAATTATTTATTAATCAGCATAAATGTGCTTTTTAACTGAGAAGAGCTGTAGAAAATATAATTTGGATAATAAAACGTTAGGGAATAATTTTAATATAAACAGCAGAGGCTTGTGTGGATTTATATTTTATCGTGTTTCTGTTGTTGGTTAAATCCAACAAAGCGTATTTATTGTTGCAGGTGTGTTCGTCTTTTTACTGTCTGCAGTAAGGGATGATCCACGGGCAGGTGCGCGTTACACGACTTTAATGTGCGACGTGGAGGCAGTTTCGCTCGACGCGGCGCGGAGTGCGACAGAATCCCGTATTATTATTATCCCGATTACGCCGCGGGGGTCACGGTCACTGATGTTTGCAGAGCAAAATTTGACTGAAAGGATAAAAATAACAGTTAATTTTGCTTAGTTATTTTATAATAAATAACTTAATATCATTAATATTTAGATTTATATTTATTTATATCCAGATCTAGAATTCTGCTCTGAATCATACACAGAGATGAACAGTGCGATAAGATCACATTAATATGAATGAATTATAATAAATAGTTATTATGATATTATGTAATATGTGTGAATTACTAATAATGAAGCTGTGAGTTTAGCTGTAACTGTACGTTGCTATGGTTACAAGCGTTTATAGCGCGCTGATGAAACTGATTGGAACGACCTGCGCATTCAACGCACACCATCCAGCCAATCAGAATCGAGTATTCAGACAGAGCATGCTATAAATGTTTTATTTTATTTACATTTAATTATTATTTTTGTTTTAATTACAGCTCTTGTCTTTAAATGTGCTGTAAATCTTGAAATCCATGATGATGAATTTGTATAAACGTAATTGATGAAATTGATGCTTTTAAAATAAGTAAATATTGTGAGGTGTTTAGTATTTAAACTGTTTCTTTGCTCAAATACACTTTATTCTTGATGCATTTAACTTTCACACAGAAGTGAATTTTACAACGTTTGCATGAATGATGGCATTTTTTTCACCGTGTGTGTGTGTGTGTGTGTGTGTGTGTGCGTGTGCGCGCACGTGTGTGTCTGTGCACGTGCGTGTGTGTCTGTGCGTGTGTGCGCACGTGTGTGTCTGTGCACGTGTACGTGTGTGTGTGTGTGTGTGTGTGTGTGTGTGTGTGTGTGTGTGTGTGTGTGTGTGCGCGCAGGCGTTATGGGTTCTTCTCCTACCTGCGAGAGCTGTTCGATGCCCCAGACGAGGTGATGAGTTACCTGTGCTATCAGTACAAAGTTAATGACGTACCTGTGGGGACGGAGAAGACTAAGAACATGATCGAGATGGTTAGTTCTTCTTATTGACACACGAGTTCTATTATTTAACTCCGTAAACAATTTGTTGTAGTTGAAACTATAAAGACAAGCTTTTAATGAAGAACATGTAAAGGGTTAGAAAAGAAAAAGAAGTTTTTCTCCATCTCAGGTGATTAAGGAGTCTCAGATGAGGATGATCTACACTGCAGAGGAGAAGTACACGGTGAAGAAGTCCACCTACTCCAACAAGACCATCTCCAGCAACTCCGCCCTGCGGCCCTCTCAGTTCCTCAGCATGACCATCGACGCAGACGAGAGACGGCAGCTAGAGGATCAGCTCAGCGTAAGTTACGTCACAGTCACGCAGGGAACGTTCTCCTGCGCCAGTCAGGAGCTGGAGCTGATTTCCTGGCAGCACAGTCGGATTCGTGTGTGTAGCCCCTGTCCCAGATCTGATGGCCTGAAGGAGCAGTTCTCATCGTTAACTTTAATCTCTTAAATGGATAGGATAGGAGGCCATTACGCCACACACACATTCATACACTCTTTCATACTGACGGGCAGTTTGGAGCCACCAGTCCACCTACTGACACCCACACGGAGAACACACGGAGAACACACGGAGAACACACGGAGAATCGTTAAGTTCAAGTGGCTTTATTGTCATTTCAGCCAAATGCAGCTGGTTCCTCCAGGACTATGGTGCTCCATAAAACAACGCAGAACTACATGAGACTACATAAGACATGTGGGGTCGTGAAGAGTGTGAGAGGGGTGTGTGTGAGAGGGGTGTGTGTGAGAGGGGTGTGTGTGAGAGGGGTGTGTGTGAGGGGTGTGTGTGGGTGTGTGGGGGGGGTGTGGGGGGGGTGTGGGGGGGGTGTGAGGGTCGTCCACAGTGCTGGTTGCTTTGCGGGTGCAGCGCGAGGTGCGAGTGTCCCTGATGGAGGGAAGAGAGAGAGAGAGAGAGAGAGAGAGAGAGAGAGAGAGACAGCATCCTGAGCTCAGGGTCGTAGTGCTGGAGCTGTGGTGAGATCACGCTGCACTGCACCACCGTCTCTCCCGACCATACAGCATCCTAATCATAATGAAGAGCAGCTCAAGTGAAGAAATGTTCAGCGTTTCACTGGGTGGAGTAGAAACCTCACCACAGGGATCTGCAGTAATGATAAGATCTGGAGTTACAGGAGTTGAACCCCATACAGAAAGTAAGCTGGGTGAGGGTGAGCAGCTGGGTGAGGGTGAGCAGCTGGGTGAGGGTGAGGGTGAGAAGCTGGGTGAGGGTGAGCAGCTGGGTGAGGGTGAGGGTGAGCAGCTGGGTGAGGGTGAGGGTGAGGGTGAGGGTGAGAAACGGTTCACACTGAGGTCAGTTCAGCCCGGTGTCCGATAGCAGCCATGTTAGAGAGACAATGTGAACAATGGAAAATGAAAAATCCGAGTGGAGAGTAAGCAGGAGCTGAGGAGCTCATTTCTGTTCACCTGCTAGTTTACCTGAGAGTAAAACATCTGCACCTCTCTGTTTCTTTACACCTCGAGTACTGTGCACGGTTCGTGCTCCTCGGACACGCCCACTTCCTGTCAGGAACAGTCAGAGCTCCTAATTTAATTTAACTTGAACTGAACTGACGTTTTTTGTCTGCGAGGTGTCCTTACGGTAACCTTTGACCTCTCCAGGCAGCTCAGCAGCAGGTCCACAGCGTCGACGCCCGCATGAAGGCTAATCAGGAGCAGCAGGTGAGACTGGATCGCCGTGACAACGAACTCCGAGCTGAGAAGAAACGTCTGTCAGAACTGAAGGGCAAAAGGAGACAACTGGAGCAGAAGATCAGCACCAAGCAGGAAAGGTAACACACACACACACACTGCACAGAGACACACACACACACACACACACACACACACACACACACACAGAGCACAGATAGTGACAGACTTGTGGCCAAGTGTGGTGACCCATACTCGGAATTTGTGGTATTGAGGGAGGAGGAGACGCTGGTCATTCACTCCCCCACCTACACTCCCTGCTGGACCTGAGACTCGAACCCACAACCTTCAGGTTCACCTTCAGGTTACAAGTCCGACTCTCTGAACATCAGGCCACGACTGGCCCGGATACAGATACAGATATAGATATAGATATAGATATAGATATACACTGCACAGAACACAGCACAGATACACACACACACACACACACACACACACACACACTGCACTGACACTTCCTTTCTCATCTTCCTCTCCTCTGTTCTCCGTCTTTTCTCTCCCTCTGTTCTGTTTCCCAGTCTGAGGCAGATGCAGCAGGTTGGAATCGACCTTCAGAAAGTGGAGGATGAAGCAAACGCCAGAATCTCTCACGTAAACGAGCAGAAGGTGGCCATAGTGGAGGAGTTCCTGCACTCCATGAAGGTTAGTGTGAGCTGCAGGTAGCACAGTTGACTACTGAGCTCTGAGGTGTTTAATACAGTCAGTGTGTGTGTGTGTGTGTGTGTGTGTGTGTGTGTGTGTGTGTGTGTGTGTGTGTAGCACAGAGCCAGGCTGAGCATGGAGAAGGTGTACTTGGCTCTGGACACAGCAGGACTCAGTGCTGAGAAGACCAAACTGGAGTCTGACTGCAGGGAAGGATCAGCTGAGCTCAGGAGAGCAGAGGTCAGAGGTCACACACTACACATCATGTGTCTCATTTATGCTTCTGTCCGGAGCTTTGACTTCGATAATAAATGTATTTGAGATCAAGGCGTCCGAAACATTCTTCTTTCTAAATCAAGTACCATGTAAACACTATAAAAAAAAAAAAACTATTAAGTCTATACTGTATTTATTTTTTTTAAAAACGCACCGTAGACCCGACTAATGAAATACAATCACGCAGTTTTATAACTACTCAACCCATGAAATACAAGAAATCCTATATTTATATACATCCTATAATTCATGTTGGTTTTAGCTACGTTCTCGTGTGTGTGTGTGTGTGTGTGTGTGTGTGTGTGTGTGTGTGTGTTACAGCAAGTGTTTACTGAGCTGGACCAGAGGAAGGCGAGTCTGTTGGAGACGTGTAAGAGGCTGATGAGGAGAGCCAGCGAGATCTGTAACATGAACCCAGGAGAGACTGTAGTGCCAGAGATACTGCACACGGTCAGTGCGCACACACACACGTCACACACACACACACACACACACACAGTGTCGCATGATGTCTGTTATTTTGTAATTGTTATGTCGCAGTGATTATCATGAGATAAATGTGGTCTTTAAGGAGACTGTGACTGTAACCTGCCTAAAGCTGACCTGGGAGACGTGACCTTCCCCGGTAGCTTCACCGGTCCGCTGCAGAGCTTCATTTGTGTTAGAGACACAGCGGACGTCTGACTTTAATGACTTTAATGAACTGGTTTTTCTGCTCAACTCGTCCCTCAGGCGTTTAGCGAGCTGCCCAACACTCTGGATGAGATCGACGCCATGCTGGATGAAGAGAAGGCCAGAGCAGAAGGATTCGCTGACCTCAGTGAAAGAGTACGACACACACACACACACCCCTCTGATTCACACACCTGAGCAGTTGTCTGTCAATACAACACATTCCTGTCACGTTACTTTTTCCGGATCACTTTAGAATTGGACCTTTATTGATTTAAAAGTTCTGAGAGTGTGTACACGTGTCCGGGTTTCGGATTTGAATATCTGTAAGAGTTAATGAGCGACTGCAAGGAAAGAAATAAAATGTGGCATTAAAGCGGTGCGTCATCTTTCCACTGCAGTTCCACTTTCCTCCTGCTGGTGGCAGCACATGCGCATGTTAATAATAATAATAATAATCATAATAATAGTAATAATAATAATACATGCTCATGATAATAATACATGTTTACAGTAATAATAATAATAATAATAATTATTATTATTATTATTATTATAATATATAATTGTTATAATATATAATTATAATAATACATACATATATTAATAATAAAAATACATGTTTGTAATAACACTCATTAGGGATTTAAATCTGCGTTTACGTGCACGTCAATATTCTGATATTAATCAGAGTTTGGCGATATTCTAATCATGCATGTAAACGCTGCGATCCGATTACCTGATTCCGATTCCTGTCCCTGGAATATTCCTGTTTTAATCAGAAATGTGTTGCATGTAAAATCCACTGAAAGGAGAAACACACAGATGCACAGCTCAGGCCTCAGGGAACTGTGGGTGCTAACAGATGCTTAGCTGAAGGATTGAAGAATGGCAACTCGGTCACACTTACAGCAACCAAACCACGTATACAGTATAAATATTACAATATATACAGAATATAATGTATACAGTATAAATATTACAATATATACAGAATATAATGTATACAGTATAAATATTACAATATATACAGAATATAA
>JAKKZJ010000017.1:22944820-22952949 GCA_033441845.1 Pangasius mekongensis | reverse complement strand
CATGTGGACATGTGACACGACCGAGGACGTAAATTCCAGCGTGGAATCTTAATTTCAGCGCAAATAAAAGAGCTAAAGCTGCACAGAGCTGTGCTGTGGATGAAGAGTATAGTTATAGATTAGCTTTAATCAGACAGATGATCTGGTGTGTGTGTGTGTGTGTGTGTGTGTGTGTGTGTAAATGTCTGAACACTGGCCATATATTATGATCATTTATTTTTTATTTCCAGGACCATCATGACTTCACTTCCTTCGGCCATTTTAAGAGTCAGCTTGTACCGTGCCTCTTCCCCAAACACGTTCTCCTCGCTGCTCGTCCTTGATTGTAATAAAGGTGTTATATAAATAGAACACATTCTTCTTCTTCTTAATGAAAGCACGAGTTCCTCCGCACTCTGAGTCATAACGCACCAAGAGGAACAGATTTAACACGCATATTATAAAACATTACAGGATCTTCAGCGTGTTACTCGTGTGTTCAGCTTTTCATTACAGAGAGGCCTGAAGGACGATCTGCTCTCAGGAGTAATCTCTCTCTCTCCCCTTCTCTCTCTCTCTATGTCTCTCCCTCTCACTCTCTCCTTCTCTCTGTCTCTCCTTTTCTCTCCCCTTCTCTCTCCCCTTTTCTCCCCTTTTCTCTCTTTCTTTCTCACCTTCTCTCTCCTCTTCTCTCTCTCTGTCTCTCCTTTTCTCTCTCTCTCTCTGTCTCTCCTTCTCTCTCTGTCTCTCCCCTTCTCTGTCTCTCCCCCCTTCTCTCGCTCACTCACTCTCTCTCTCTCTCCTGTCTGTCTGTCCCTGCTTTCTTAACGTTGCTCATTAATTAGTGATAATTAATCACTGCTGGAGCAGAGCGTCTCAGGGTCAACATTCTCCGCCTCGGTGTGTGTGTGTGCGTGTGTGTGTGTGTGTGTGTGTGTGTGTGTTACTGTAAGACTTTTCTAAAGCTGTTGAACAGAACTGAGAAGATCTTTTCACTGAAGTTGCGGCTCGGTTTTGTGTGAGCGCTCGCCTGTTGTTTTGTCGCTCGCTGGCGTACACATGAGGTTATAATCTGCAGGTCTTTGAGTTACAAGGAAATATATATATATATATAAATAACTCTTAAAGCTCAACTGGAAGTCGTGTTTTTACTCCAAAATCCCCCCCGTGGGTCACTTCCTTATTCTGATGCCACAAAGCAGACTGAGGATCAGAAACACCCACGAGGCTCGAGATCCTGATCCTCCCGGACGCCTGCCGTATCAGTGACACCGAGCCACCCGGGTATCTGTCCATCTGCTTAACTCTGGCTTCATTTAACCAGATTAAATGAGCTCAGGCTGTAATGAGGTTAAACTTACTTTCCTGTGGGAGTCCATGGTGTAGCCCTGCTGTCCGTAAGGACCAAAACTCTCATCCTGCAAACACACAATCACAACATTAGAACCTCCTCATTAGAAAAGCATGCAGCTGTGTTTTTCTTTTTCTTTTTTAATTCTAAACTGTGGCTGTGAAACAGAACATTCCTGATTTAATACAGATTTCTGCAGAAAAGCGCTGCAGTACACCTGTTCATGAATAATTCAGTGAGTCTGGGATTTTAATAGAAACCGATCAGGATATTTTTAACAAGATCTAACAGAAGCACAAAGCCGGAACTGAAATCGTGATTTTCATGACTGGGTTTCAGATTTCGACCACAGGAGCGTCCGCGTGACGCAGCACCTATACGGTGGATTAGACCGTAACCCCGGCGTTTTCTCGTTATATCTTCACTCAGGACATATTAACTCTAATAAACGGATCCGTAATCTTTTAAGTCTTAATGCGGGAAAATTCTCCTGTGGTCTTTTAAGTGATTAACAGATTAAAGCACGTGGTCACACACGTTAAGAGTGAATTTAACCCTCAACACCAGCACACACACACACACACACACACACACACACACACACACACACACACACACACACACCCCAACACTGAGTCAGCCCAGTGCTGTGTATGAGCTGAACATACACAGCGCTGAGAAAGAAGGCAAAGCGACGGCCTGAGAATAAGAGCACAGAATAATCAGGTTAGGAGCGAGGGTCAGAGTTAAGGACAAGCGACGGATTCAGTGCTACAAGATCACGCAGTTTTCTACAAATAAATGAACGATTTGCCGTCACTCCTCAATCCAACGCCAGACGCTGAGTAACTCAGACATTCAGGATCAGATGAGAAACCGGTCCGTGTAAACGCGCTCATCATAAGGAAAGTTAAATGCTGTCCGGATGTGAACGTTTGCATCTCAGAGGAGACGTGGAAAAACGTCACGCAGTGAAACTAACTAAATCTATACAGAAGGAAATAAATAAATAAAATCACACTGGTGGATTTTCCTCAGCACCCTGTGTAAACTCTAAACAGTACTTTATAAATGATTAACGCCAGATTAAGCCCTTTTTCAGACACAACGACAGGCTTTACTCGGGTCACTGGTGTAACTCCGTGAGTTTATTTCCACAAACACCAGATTAACGATGCTGGTGTTCTCCTCCCTGTCCTGAGATGATTCTGCCCTCGTCACCTCACTGTTTTTCAAACTGAACAGTGATCTGATCGCTTTATTCCGGTCCAGACAGACAGCTCTGATTTTACCGCTGCACTGGAAACAATGTTTTCTGACTGTTCTTACTGGCTGTGTTCATTCATTTTTGATGAAGAGAAAATATTTCTTGGCGATCACAGGGTCAAAGATGTTTTCTAAACAAGCAGAACTCAACGCCAACCGGCACCGGGGATGCCCAGAATCTCAGACAGTCGCACGGCAACAAAATACCCCCACCACCTAGTGACGGAGGAATAAAAACTGCAGCGTATTTGGTATGGCTCAGTTTGTCTCCGTAACAGTCTTCACTGGGAGCTCTTTAAGGTAAAAATAGAAATATTAAAATGATTTAATTCCCCTAACAGCAAGCAGTGTATTTAATCACAGTCTAATTATCATTACGTTTACCTTAACAGTAACGGTAAAGTGGTAGATCTGACCACAAACACCTGACCTGATAAGTGTTTTGACCATTTTTCGACCAAAATCTTTCAGTGCATTCCTAATAAATCTATGTAAATGATGTTATTTATGTGTGTGTGTGTGTGTGTGTATTGTGAGCTCAGCGGAACACACACTGCTAGATTTTATTTCACATTAATGAACTCAAAGCATCCCCCGTTTACCGCGACGGGAAGCGAGAGCGCCGCTTCAGCTCATCTTTAACGCACAAGGAAAATGGAGTGGAGATGAGAGCACTGGCCGAAACATTACTAATGTGAGATGGAGGGAAGGGGGAGGGGCTTACGCACACACACACACACACACACACACACACACACACACACAAAACCCATTTACTCCAGTGCAGGTGAAATGATTAAATGAAGAAGAACATGAAGAGAGAACAGCCCATTAGAACCCACACTGCAGGTCTGAGAGTGAAACTCAGACTGAGGTGATTAACAGGAGGTTATGAGGTTTAATCCCCACTGGTGCTGTACTCACGCTGGGCCTGTGGCCTCCAAACTGCCGTCCATCTACAGCGCTCAGGGCCAGAGAGCTCTGACTGCCACAGAGCGTAGCCAAAGACCGAGACAGCATGGTCTGAGAGCACGCACACACACACACACACACGCGCACGCGCACACACACACACACACACACACACACACACACGCACACATTCAACAGACACTGCGGTGAACATGCAATAGTGGTGTAGAGAGCTGAAAACATGCAGAGTGTTAATGAAGTGGAGGTGTTAGTGATAAAGTTGTGTGTGTTAATGAGGGAACCAATCATGCAGAACATTTCACACACACAAGCACTGAGTGTAAATCTCTTAAAGAGAACAGGAACTGACTCGTTACGCAAACACTTAATGTGTCGTTCTTCAAATATATAAATAAATAAACGGTGAATTCAAATTCAAATAAATGGCAAACTGCTGTTGTATAAAAGGAATAAAACACTTGGGGATGTGCAGTTACAGGAAAACAATCAGCTTCAGGGTGGTAACAGTAACTCCGCTCCTGTACCACGCCACCTCGTCAGGTTATATTCTGTGTATGTGACTAACCGGATCACCTGGAGAACATCTGAGAAGAAAATTACATGGCTTCCTAGACCTGCGCTAGAACCCTAGATGTTCTGGAAGTACAGCAGTCTGATGTTAAACCCCTTTCTATCTCACTCACCATCTTCTCCATCTTCTTGGCCTCGATGTGCCTCATGACCTGGTCTCTCCAGTCAGCCGGGACCCTGCCACCTCCACCTGGAGCTCCGTCCAGCAGCGAGTGCTCGGACTTCACGCGGACGCTGGGCCTCTTGTTCGGGCTGCCGTGCTGGTAGCTGAAGTCGCAGACGGACATGGTTCTCTCGGGGAGCTCGTGCGGTGGAGGGCGGCCGCTGTGTGGGCGTGGCGCGTTCCCCTCGTCCACGCTGTAGGTGCGGGCTGACAGGGGTCTCTGCAGGTTCATCTGTAGAGGAGCTCGGGGCATGCTGTGGATCTCTCTGTAGCTCACGTAGTCGCCGTCGGGGCCGGGGACGCGGCGAGGTTCCGCCATGACCATGGAGGCGTTGGAGGAGGTGCTGCTCTGCCTCTGCAGGGGGTTCCTCTGCACGCCGGGGGGCAGCATGCGATCCTTCGCCCACATGTCCGGTGTTTTGGGGGGGCCGCGCTGCTGGGGCTGGTGGGGGTACGGCGGCGCGTTGTTGCGGTTGGAGTAGTTGGTGTTGGCGAAGGAGTGCTGAGGAGGGAGGTAGGGCTGATCAGGGGGAAGCGGGGTACGCTGGCACCAGAGGTTCTCTTTAGGCACCATGCTGCTCGCGTACTGGATGTTATACTGAGGCGGGGGGGCGACGGGGTAGCGGGCCGGAACTCTGGACCCGGCGCTCAGGAGGTCAGAGGAGGAACCCGAGGAACCGGGGTGGACCTGCAGCGGCTGGTCGTCGAGCAGAGAGGCTGATTTGGAACGGACGATGCTCTGGCACTGGGGGCCCGGGACAGCCGGAGAACCCACTACACACGGAGGAACCTCACCTTCCATGGAGTACAGCTTCATTCCTCCGGCCTCCATGTTGCTGATGCTCTGAGATTTCATCACAGTAGCTGGAGGACATCTCTTCTCAGGGGTCAGTTCCTCCGTGCTGCGAGACAGAGACACCTCGCCGGACGCCACGACCGTCCGGACGACCTCGTGCCTCGTCATGCCCTCCCCCGGCTGCGCTTTGCTGTTCTGGGTCCCGTTGTCGAGGTTCTCCACAGAGCTGGCGTTGTTGTTGCTGAGCCTAGTCTCCACTGTGGAGGTGCTCTTGGTCTTCTCCATGTTCTCATAAGACACGTTCATGTTGATCTGATCCCACTTGCTGTACGGCTCGGACACGCCGTTGTTGATGTCCTTCTCGATGAGCGCCAGCCTCTCCTCCAGCTCGTAGTCGGACATGCCGGGTCCTGTTTTGCTCTCGTAGCTGCGCTGGTTCTTCAGGACGGTCTGCAGCGAGCTCTCTGAGCCGTTACAGTTCTGCAGCAGGGGAACCGACTCCTTCAGCTGGTTCAGGTTCTCATCCTCGTGTCTAGAAGAAGAAGAAAATGTTAGTCGATCAAAAAGCATGCGCGTAATGAAACCTATAAACTAAAAACGAGAGCTGTGAGAATGAATGTTACTCTGATTAATATTTTATATACAATATATTAACTCAATATTTATATATTTATATATTTAAATGTAAAAATTTACATTTGCATGTTTAATTTGTTCTGTATTCTAGTTGTAAAGTCTAACACAAACACAAGACACTTTATATTTTAAAAAGTCCAGTGTCACATGATGTATAAGAGCTCATAATAAATACGTCATCATTACATATTTAAATTATGTATTGAGTTATATAAAAAATAAATATATTATATGCTAATTTAAAACAGTGTTGTACAGGGCATGCTCATTAATATTCAAATTGATTTGAAAGTTAAAACTTTTATCTAGTTTGTTCTAGCACACGCAAATTTTAAACAAATTAAAGATGCCTGAATAGAGGGGAACTTGTGCGGCTCGAGATCAGGACTAGTTTAGATTTATTCATTTTATTCTCAGGTGATGGTTAAAGTTCTTGTTCTAGTGGCGTGGGAACTGAACTCACAACCTCCTGATCAGCAGCCCGGAGCCTTAACGACGGAGCACGACTGCTCATTAAGGCCTGACAGCGTCGACCACAAATCATTTTGTTGACTGTTTCACAGCTGCAGCTATAAACAGCGTCGTTCTGTACGTGTCATGTGACTCGTGCTGACATGTCGAGGTGGAGATGATGATGATGATGATGATGAGTGTGTGTGTGTGTGTGTGTGTGTGTGTGTGTGGACCTGCTCTTGGGGATGAGGGGGATCGTGCTCTCTCTCTCAGGAGTACACAGTGAGTTGTCCTGGCTGCTGTCTGTGGTTAAAGACACCGAGTCCGACATGCGGGACGGCGAGGAACAGTTACTGTTGTTCTGGTTGCTGTTGGCGACCGTTTCATCCAGCAACGAGTCGGCGTCTTTACTGTCATCTGTACCAGGACAGACAGGAAATGACATCATCAGTGTGTGTTTACTTTGCGAAAGTCTCATTGTAAATGTCTGTGTGTTTGTACACTGTGGTGGTGCTTACGTATTTATTTACTTAATTAATTTATCCAGTATATTTATTTATTTATATATTTTAGAGTCTAATCTAATAAAAATCTTCAGCCATGATAAACGAGTCCCTGCACCTTTCTTGTCCTTGCTGAGGGCCACCACTTTGGGCTGGTTGATGGAGATCTCGATAAGAGGAGGCCTCATCTCAGCTATCTTCATCTCCTCTTCATCAGACGACAGCTCCTCCGATTCCTGCAGAAAATCACACAACTGGTGCATGAATAAACATGAATATGCAAATTAGACACGCCCCCATGGCCCCCTAACCCTAGCCACCCTTATTCAGTTAGTCACAGGAGCGAGATTTCAGCAACAGCCTCGATCATTTTCTAATCTCACACACGACTGGTCCGAGTCTAAATCTGTGAAGCTTGTTTACTGACATCACAGCCTGAGTTCATACGGAGCCCCTGAATGAAGACGTACTGAGTCTGAATTTAGCAAAAAAAATAATTAAATTGAATTTTAAAATTAATTAAATAAAATTGAAACATTTAAAACACGAGCATGAGGCTGAAAAGCGGAGCTGGGAATCTGATGATCATAAATAAATAAATCTCCATGACGGAGCACCTCGAGTGTGTCCTCGGAGCTGACGGTGGTTCCGGTGTTCTCCGAGCTCTTCAGCGGGATCCTCTCCATGTCACAGTTATCCGGAACGTCCCTCGGCTCAGGTGGAGTGGAATTCTGGGCCGGAGCTTTGGACTCCGGCTCATGCGCTTTGCCGTTGCTACACGGAGTTTCAATCACCTGGTGAAGGACAGGACACAACCTCACACACCACACACCACCTTATACTGCATCATAACTACTAATAACCACAGATTAATGAGATAAATAAACAATAAGAGGGTTTATTTTCCTACATCTTCAAGCAACCTGTTTAACACACACAAGATAAATACATTTTATCTTTAACAAAATCACAAGGAGGTTAAATAATTTTATATGACACTCTGTTTCCCCGTTTGTTTTTGATTGATTTTTCTAGCTGATATTTAGCTCGATTCGTTTTTCCTTCTATATGTAAAAATAAAGTTTATTTTTTTGAACCCTGGTGTTTCTCCTCTTTCGTGCAGCTGGTGTGCAGGTGAGAACACAGCGACTCGGCAGATTCAGTTCAGTTTTATTTGTATGGAGCCTTTAACAGTGGACATCGTCACAAAGCAGCTTTACAGAAACAAATAAATTCAGGATATAAATTTTAAATGTATGAATTTATGCCTAATGAGTGAGTCAGAGGTGACGGTGGTGAGAAAAACTCCCTGAGATGATGTGAGGAAGGAACCTTGAGAGGAACCGGAGTCAGAAGGAACCCGTCCTCATCTGGGTGACTCCTGAGAGTGCGATTATAAATAAACCCCTTCTGTAACTGTGTACTGCAGAGTCAGAAAGTGTTAACTGCGTAACCAGGAGCTTATAAGCAACATTCCTG
>JAKKZJ010000017.1:22860293-22878458 GCA_033441845.1 Pangasius mekongensis | reverse complement strand
GGAACACCGACTGCACCCCAGACCTCCTCGACATCCCAACATCAGCGCCTGATCTCACTAATGCTCTTGTAGCTGAACGAAGCCACGCTCTTTCTAGTGGAAAGACTTCGTAGAGAGAGTATTATAACAGTAAACACGGGGAATAAATCTGGAATGAGATGTTCAACACTCACATATGGGTGTGATGGTCAGGGGTGCACAAACTTTTAGCCGTATAGTGTATGTATGTAATGCAGTTAACAATTAAGGGACTGTATGATTTAAAATCATTCCACTTTGATCACTGCATACTAGAGTCACACATCGCTAAGTGTGTTGGAAAGATCTTCAGTACGAGCGTCAGGGTCATTTCTGATTCCAGCACAGTTTTAGCTTTAAGTTTATAATATCCAGGTGAAGTTATCCGCTGTGTACGACAAAGAGACCTGAGCATAGCATTTATACTTTTATCATCACTTCATTATATATATCTGACTGTTACAAAGCGCTGACACCGGAGACTCCTTCCATGAATGTTACATAAACATCTCCTTACTTTAAGAAAACTTCACCACATCAAAGATGTGAACGATAACCTAAAGGACGAGCGCATTAATATAAACCTGCGCTACTGTCAGAGCTGCTGTTATAGAAAACTAATCAACACCTTCTGACCAATCAGAGTGCAGAACTCAGCAGCGCTGTGATGTAAAAATCTATTGATCTATACAGAGAGCTTAGAAGCACTCGCTGTGCTGTAATAGGGAACTGTGGGAGTCGATTTGAGACGCGCCCATCGGCGCCGTCGTCGTGGACGGAAGGGAACGTGGTCGCGTCCTGAGAGGTCGCGCATGCGCACTGGGCGGACGCGCTGTGTGCAGAGTGGCTGTGACGCGGTGGGGTTGATTGCGGGGCTGCTGGTGGTTTGTGCAGGTAGGTGGGCGGGGAGGAAGCAGCAGCAGCAGCAACACAACAACCAGCACCACTACACTGTTACTGAGGGTTTATTACTGTGCAGAATGTCAGCGGTAGTGTTGCGGAGTTACTGTGTTTATTAGACAGCTATCACACACACACACACACACACACACACTCTCTCTCTCTCTACCAGTGCACGCGATGCATTATGGTGCACTTTGTGTTGATTTACGGTGTGGTGTTAATTATGCATGACGAGATGCACACTGCAGGGTGAAAAACAAACCCATCCTCAGTTCCATCGCATCCGCTGCATCACGCGCGCGCGGTTAAAGCGGCCGTATGAGACGCGTTTATATGCGGCAGGAGGAAAGGCTTCTGCTGCGTGCTGTAGAGAATAAAAGTGTTGCGTGTCTTATGCATTTGGTTAGTCAGCTGTTATGTAATGCACTGTGGCTGCTCATGTGATGTGTATGGAGTTATATACAGCTGGGGTCATAAGTTTACACAAGATATTTACATGTTTTCCAGAAGACTAAATAATAACAATTTACACCGATCATCCAACAGACAACATGCTAATTTACTCATACGCATAAAAAAAATGATCTGATAACAACATCCGATACCAGGTGATACTCTGTGACGTAATCCTAGTGCTCCAATGAACAGACGACAGGAAATGAAATGATGGCGGTCTGGGCAGGTTTCAGGATTAGTGATCAAAGCAGAGCAGAAATATCAACAGGAGAAACTACAGCATCTTCCTACAACACACGTCACCTGATAAAACATCTTTATGGTGTTTAAACAGTGTTTAATAGAGAGTGTGCAGAGTCACACACACACACACACACACACACACACACAGTGTATTAGCGAGTAAGGAGCAGTGAAGTGAGTGTTTAGAGAATCTGTTGCTTGTGAGTGAGAGAGCACTTCACTTCAGCGAGCACTGAGCACTTCACTTCAGCGAGCACTGAGCACTGGTACACCGTCGTGTTTAGTGTCGTCGCTCACTGATACTGCTGTGTGTGTCCCGTCGTCACACTCTCTATTAAACACACTGTTTAAACACCATAAACACCATAAACACAAGGGCTTGCAGCACACCACCAATAACCGACATAAACACAGAGAAATCAAATGTTCCACGACGTCCCTGATTAATTAATATTCAGTAGTTATTCATTTCAGTATCGGTATTAAAAGTACCAAACAACATGCACTCTTACTGAGTCTGGAAAAAAATGGTATTGATGGATCACCACTTCAGACAAATTTTAGTCATTTTGATTTCTTTTTATTTTTATTTTTTAACCATGTGATGTAACAGAGCATTGTGTAACGCTGGAGTGATTCTAGTCGTTTTTTTCAAACCTCTTTTCCTCCTCAGTGTTCTCTCAGACAGCATGGCCGTGGAAAAGCGCTTGGCGTATTCCATCGTGCAGTTCCTCCGAGACCAGACGCGCTCAGGGTCACTGAACTCTGACGAGCAGGAAAGCCTGGAAGGTAACGGCCCTGAGTCACGGTTAAAAGCCTGAGCCGCCGGCTGTGTTTACTCATGTACTCATTATAATTCCACTCACAGCTCAGCGTAAAGGCTGCGTGGATTAAATGAGCTGGGATGAGGGTGCTGTAATCTGAGGCTGGAAGGAGTTTGGCCATAAAGAGTTTTAATCTTTACCTGCTTCACTGGCTTTAGATGATAAATGTATTGAGGTGTTAATGAGAAAATCGCTTCATTAGTGTTTGTTCTCTTTCAGTCGCGATACAGTGTTTAGAGACGACGTTTAAGATCAGCTCCAGCGACGGGCAGCTCGCAGCTCCACAACCCCTCAGAGAGATCTTCCTCAACGCACTGCTCAAGGTCCAACACCAGCACCCATCCATCCCTCTATCCCTCTATCTGTCTATCTATCTATCTATCTATCTATCTATCTATCTGTCTGTCTGTCTGTCTGTCTGTCTGTTGTAATGTTTAATCCCACACACAGCTGCACACTTTCTTTTTCTTCTCCACTTTCCCTTTCTATTTTTCTCTCCTTCTCCCTTCTTCTCTCTGCTTTTATTTCTCTCCGTCATGTCTACTATCTTTCTTTCATTTGTCTTTCTTTCTTGCTCTTTTTCTCGCTTTACTTCTGCTAAAAAGCTTACAGCCTTTTAAAGCGTTTTGTGAATAAAAAATCCCACCTGCGTTTGTCGTTTATTCTCTGTAAAAGCGAGTTCTTTATGTACTTCCACAAAAATCTAAATCCACAGAACGACATTGTGGCGTCACAAGAGACGTCTCCATCTGCAGAGGACATCGAGCGAGCCGAGCAGCTGAAAAACGAAGGTGTGTGGCATTCGCTGCTCTGAGTGACAGGAAGTAGAATGAAGTCTGAAAGTTGTGATTAATTACATTAATACTAACTGTATTTTTGTGTAACATGTATGTGTGTGACATTGTAACACTGTGTGTGTGTGTAACACTGCGTGTGTGACAGTGTGAGACTCTGTACGTGTATGTAACACTGTGTAATACTGTGTGTGTGTAACACTATGTGTGTAACACTGTGTGTGTGTAACACTATGTGACACTGTATGTGTGTAACACTGTGTGTGTAACACTGTAACACTATGTGTGAGACATTGTGTGACACTGTAACACTGTATGTGTGTGCAACACTGTGTGTGTGTGTGACACTGTATGTGACACTGTGTGTGTAACTGTGTGACACTGTATGTGACACTGTATGTGACACTATGTGTGTAACACTGTGTGTGTAACATTTTGTGTGACACTGTGTGTAACACTGTGTGTGACACTGTAAATGTAACACTTTGTGTGTAACATTGTAACACTGTATGTGTGTAACACCATATCTGACAGTGTGTGTAACACTATGTGTGTGTAACACTGTGTAATACTGTACGCTTGTGTAACCTTGTAAGTGTGTGTAACATGCAAGTATATAACATTGTAACAGTGTAATACTGTAGCGTTGTAAGTGTGTAATACTGTAGCGGTGTGTGTGTAATACTGTAGCGTTGTGTGTGTAATACTGTAGCGGTGTGTGTGAGATACTGTAGCGTTGTAAGTGTGTGATACTGTAGCGTTGTGCGTGTAATACCGTAGCATTGTAAGTGTGTGATACTGTAGCGTTGTGCGTGTGATACTGTAGCGTTGTGTGTGTGATACTGTAGCGTTGTAAGTGTGTGATACTGTAGCGTTGTGTGTGAGATACTGTAGCGTTGTGTGTGAGATACTGTAGCGTTGTGTGTGTGATACTGTAGCGTTGTAAGTGTGTGATACTGTAGTGTTGTGTGTGTAATACTGTAGCGTTGTAAGTGTGTGATACTGTAGTGTTGTGTGTGAGATACTGTAGCGTTGTGTGTGTGATACTGTAGCGTTGTAAGTGTGTGATACTGTAGCGTTGTGTGTGAGATACTGTAGCGTTGTGTGTGAGATACTGTAGCGTTGTGTGTGTGATACTGTAGCGTTGTAAGTGTGTGATACTGTAGTGTTGTGTGTGTAATACTGTAGCGTTGTAAGTGTGTGATACTGTAGTGTTGTGTGTGAGATACTGTAGCGTTGTGTGTGTGATACTGTAGCGTTGTAAGTGTGTGATACTGTAGCGTTGTGTGTGAGATACTGTAGCGTTGTGCGTGTAATACTGTAGTGTTGTGTGTGTAATACTGTAGTGTTGTGTGTGTAATACTGTAGTGTTGTGTGTGTAATACTGTAGCGTTGTAAGTGTGTGATACTGTAGCGTTGTGTGTGAGATACTGTAGCGTTGTGTGTGTGATACTGTAGCGTTGTGTGTGTGATACCGTAGCGTTGTGTGTGTGATACCGTAGCGTTGTGTGTGTAATACTGTAGCATTGTGTGTGTAATACTGTAGCGGTGTGTGCGTGATACTGTAGCGGTGTGTGTGTGATACTGTAGCGGTGTGTGTGTAATTTGTGTGTCTGTTGTACTGCTAGCTTGTATCATGTTTTCTAGGCATTAAGTGTCAGTGTAAGTGTAATAGCTCTGTATTTTTCTGTCTGAAGGTCTGAAGGTATTTCTTCAGGAATAAAACGTTTGTCTTTCAGGAAACAACCACATGAAGGAGGAGAACTACAGCTGTGCGCTGGACTGCTACACAAAAGCCGTCCATCTGGACCAGAGAAATGCAGTTTACTTCTGTAACAGGTGAGAAAAAATGCAAACACACACGTCTTTTGGCCAAAGTGAAACGTGGTAGCGCTGATCAGAGTGAAGGATCGGAGTCACACACTTCACTCCAGGGAGTCACGTGACCAGGAGTGTAAATGAAACAGGAAATGATCTCCTCAGTTCCTCTTGCACTGCGTCAAAGTAAAGCCAGAATCAGGGTCAGTGCAAATAACGTTATCGCACTAAAATCTGAATCTAGAAACTAAAAAATGTAGAAATGAAATCGTTGCGTATGTTTCAGGGCTGCAGCACACAGCAAACTGGGAAATTACACGGAAGCGATTGGAGACTGTGAGCGCGCCATCGCTATCGACCCCAGCTACAGCAAAGCGTACGGACGAATGGGGTGAGCAGCTCACCTCGCCTTCATACGCCAACCTTCTCTACACTTCACTGCAGCGTACACTCTGAGCCCACACAGGTCACTTTCTAGGGGTAGAATTACTGACTAGTCCATCTGTTGCACTATACAAAGTATTGGCACCCACCCATCAGTGGAAAGGGGAGTGGAAAAGTACAGCACTTACACTAACAATCTCCTCCAACAGACAGTCAGAAACAGACTAGAGCACAATTAACACACACTGAACATAGAGAAAGATGTGCTTTAGTCTCTAAGGGCTGTGTTCAAACTTAGTGACGTAAAGTATTTACGTGAGGAAAGTTTGTGGTATTCAGAGTCGGGTTATGCAGCTGCGTGAGTGGATTTTCTGAGCTCCACATTCAGATTATTAAAATGAAATGCATGTTGTTCACACCTCCAAGGTTGCGTAGAAGCGTCTGAGATAGAGTCCTTCAGTGATGCCACAAGATACAAGGTCATGAATTCGTAATGTAGGCTATTTTATCGTGCTTTTTTCCCCTCTATTTTGATTTGTTGAATTAATAAAATGATGACACACACCTCTGATTTAGACACACTCCGCCTCTGCGTGTAGCTCTCGCGTAACTGTCTGTGATTAAGTCTGTAGTTTCTTCCGAGGTCTGAATACTGACGTGTGTAATTTCAGTATTGATTCCTCGCTGCATGATTAACTCTGAATACGGCTCTAACTGAAGACCAACAGAGTGCTACTGTGTAATAAAGTGACAAAATCTTTAGCAGTGATTTTACAGAAGTAATAACAGTTGGTTTTTGGTTTGAAGATTGGCGCTGGCTGCAATGAGCAAGTTTCCAGAAGCCATCACTTACTTTAAGAAGGCGCTGGTACTGGATCCGGAAAACGACACCTACAAATCCAACTTAAAGACCGCGGAGCAAAAAAAGAGAGAATCCTCGGGTTCTGTGAGTAGAACAAACTGGAATCCTGGAACTATCTGAAACACAACTCGTAAAATGACTAGGGATCGCATCTTAGCTTTAGTGCCAGAATGTCCATGGATTGTTGCGTGCAGTTAAACATTTCAGGCGTTACTCAGTGTGTGTGTGTGTGTGTGTGTGTTTTATTAACTGTGTTGTGGCTGTTACTCACAGTTGTTTGTTCATTCACTCTCTTCGGGGAATGTGTGTGTCCTCAGACGGTGTCCAGACTGGGCTTCGACATGGCCAGCCTCATTAACAACCCAGCGTTCATCAGCATGGTAAGAAGCGGTGGTCTTCATGGCGGCTTTATGGTTCTTATAACACCGTAAAGTTCAGAATGTGTAACGAATTAACCTTTCAGTCCGGCCGTGCCGCTGTTTCATGCGGACGAGTTTTGGATGTTTGGAACGTGCAGTTCTCGGATTCTTCGTGTGGTTCCAGAGTGGAACAGATGTCTATTGTTAGAATTAACTCCAAGGCTTTGCAGCTCTCACTCGTGCGAGTTGAAGGTGGAGTCCGGTAACATGATCGTGACCTCGTACTGACCCGCTGAAAACGTTAGCTATGACCTGAATGCTGACTGCTGCTAGATGAAGAGCTCGACAGCTGCGCGCTGTCTGCAGTTCTTTACAGAAAAAACCCTAAATGCTTTTCTGACATTTATAGATGGGATTAATAAACTGTGAGTGGATTTAAAGTCTTTATTTCCTGTATTACCTGTGACGTGTCTCAGAGTTACTGGTTACTTAATTTACACGAATCCCTGTGGGGTTTGTCTTTCTCTGATGTATGGATGATCTAATGTCATATCTTCTTCTGTTTCTTAAAAAGGAGAGAGGTCTAGCTGACAAATCAGGGCCTTTATAGTTTAAAGTACACACAGCTACGTGAGAAATCCTCGTGTTTTTTCAGTACTTGAACTTGCGAGGCCTGAAGCACCTGCCATGTCCCAGAGTTCACATTTTTATTTGTTTTTCAAGGTGTAAATGTCGAGCTGTATCTCTGACCCCCTCTTTCGAAATGCTCTGAACATAAAACAGCAAAGGAATACCAACTTTTTCCATTTCCAGATCTAGGAAAAGTCAGAAAATGTTTTGGAAGAAGTCCTGGCTCTTCTGTTGTCAAAGTAATGTGTCTCAAGACACAGAGATAATAAATCTGTTCTCTGTAAACATTCTCTTATTCTCTGCATTAACACAGCCTCCGTATTCACGACACAGTTAACAACCATTACAGATTAGCAAGAGCACAGAACATAAAAGCCTGGGAACGTGCGTGGAAGCTCTGTGAAGGTCCAGAAAAATATTTTCACAGTACGAGTGTGAAGTCTGATCTTTAAACTCTGGGGTAAAGTGTATTTATTCCCCGAGACGTTCCAGTCTTTTAGAGTCGAGGTATTTATTTTGTCTCATCTCGTCACCTTGTTTTATTTAATCCCTCGCTCTGAATGAATTTGGCTGATTCTGGTCTTTATATTATCTGTGATGTATAAATGTATATGATGTGACGCACTCCTGAGGCTGTATCTCCAGCAGATTTGTCGTTTATTTTCTCTCTGTTCATCTCCAGGCTGCCAGCGTGATGCAAAACCAGCAGGTTCAGCAGCTGTAAGTGCTTCAGTATTACATTATCATCTTTATTCGTACTGACAGATCCTCAGTGTTGATGCAGGAGATCTGAGATCTCAGACGCTTGTTAATGAATTCCTGTGAGCGTTAACTCGATACACCAGCCGCTCTCAGCACGCTGATGTAACAGCGCTGGAGCAGCTGTAATGTACCATGTGGAATGTGTAATAAAGTGCTGGAATGTGTGTCAGGATGTCGGGGATGATGTCTAACGCAGTGGGAGGTCCAGCAGCAGGAGTCGGGGGGATGTCTGATATCTCCAGCCTTATTGAAGCGTAAGTGTTGGTTTCTCTGTACATCAGTAAATCTGATCAGCTGTCAGTCGATCTGATTAACAGTCACCTCTACTGCGCTCAGTGCGCAAGCAGCACAAACACCCGCTAGCAAGTTTACCGTTAACTCAGATTATTATAAAAATAAAAATAAAAAGCTTTATTTAAAACCAAACAGATTTTTTAAAATCCTGATATAAAATTTTAATCCATACAAATAATATAATACTGCACTTTCTGTTAATCTTTTAGAAATCAAAGAGACGTTACTGTGGCTTTACATCTCATCAAATACCTCTCTCTCTCTCTCTCTCTCTCTCTCTCTCTCTCTCTGTATCTCTCTCTTTCTGTCTGTGTCTCTGTCTCTCTCTCTCTCTCTCTCTCTCTCTCTGTATCTCTCTCTTTCTGTCTGTGTCTCTGTCTCTCTCTCTCCCTCGCTCTTTCTGTATCTCTCTCTTTCTGTCTGTGTCTCTGTCTCTCTCTCTCCCTCGCTCTTTCTGTCTGTGTCTCTGTCTCTCCCTCGCTCTTTCTGTCTGTGTCTGTGTCTCTCTCATTCTCTCTCTCTCATTCTCTCTCTTTCTGTCTGTGTCTCTGTCTCTCTCTCATTCTCTCGCTCTCTTTCTGTCTGTGTCTGTGTCTCTCATTCTCTCTTTGTCTCTCTCTCTCATTCTCTCTTTCTCTGTCTGTCTGTCTCTCTTTGTCTCTCTGTCTCTATTGCTTTCGCTCTCTTTCTCTCTCTTTCCATCCCCATCTCTCTCTCTCTCTCTCTCTCTCTCTCTGTGTATCCCTGTCTCTCTCTCTCTCTGTCTGTCTCTCTGTCTATCCCCATCTCTCTCTCTCTCTCTCTCAGTGGTCAGCAGTTTGCTCAGCAGATTCAGCAGCAGAACCCGGAGTTGATAGAACAGTTGAGGAACCACATCCGCAGTCAGTCGTTCAGCGGCAGTCCTGAGGAGCGCTCCTGATCCACACGCTCTCTAATCTGAGCGCTGGAGTGGGCGAGCGAGAGGAGAGAGAGAAGGCGTGGCACTTTACCTGGAACTGAGAACACGGGTGTAAAAACTTTCACACTACACGACTTTCCTCATTAATTCATCGTCGGTGTGAGCTCCTAAAGTTCTAGAGTTCTAAAGGTTCTTAGTAGACGTTCCGTTAATTCCCGACGGGACGTAATCGTCTTTATTAATCACGTTTTCATCTTCGCTTCCGTTTCATCACCGTCTAACTGTACGATCTGTAATATAAAGCAAGATTCCGACCAATCACAGCCAGCCTGTTCATATCACCCAGTGGTGTCATGATGAAGGTAAACCTGCGTAGCAACAAGCAGATGATTGGACGTTGATGCACCATGTGACTTATTTTTACTTGCTGAGCTTTTAGTTGTTCCTGTTTTTTTTTATTTTTGTAAACAGTGAATTAAAGGTGCAGTGTGTAAAGTTTAAAACTATTTGTACATCTGTAATAATCAAATCATTTTAAAGAGTCCTTGTTTAAAATGGTGCATCATGGGAGATCTGTACATTCTAGAGTAAACCAGCCTACAGTGGTGCATTGTGGGATATTAACTATTTACCTTTGGCTACAAAACGGAAGAAGAGACTCCAGAAATAGTGCACTACCTTATAACGTGTGTATGATATTGCCATAAATAGCTAGTTTTTTTTTTTTTTAAATTTTAGGATTGTTTACATTTTTCTGTCCCTGAAATTAGCCCCGCCCCCAGACTAAACACAGACACCTAGGTTTTTAATTTTTCTCCCATAAAAGGCAACTCAAGAAACATACAGAGATGAACTGGAAAGAATTGAAAAAGTTTTCTACTGTAATTGCAGTTCATCTTACATTCCGCAGGGGGGCGGTGCTGAGGGGCGGCGGTAAATATTACACACTGCTGCTTTAATGATGAAACATTACTGCACAGGGGAAAGTTGAGTAGTGTGAAGACTTAGTGAGTGTGTAAAGAGCTTCAAACTTAGAAACATGCACCATCCTGACACTGTAGTGTGTGTGTGTGTGTGTGTGTGTGTGTGTGTGTGTGTGTGTGTGTGTGTCAGTCCTCACTTTTCTCCTGATCCATCAGGACTCGAGTGTGTTTATAGTCTGTTTCTGATTCAGTTCTGATCGATGATCTGTAGGTTCCGTGTTATATATATATACATGAACACAGTGATTCCCAAAACCTGCTCCTGGATTCCTGCTCCAACACACACACACACACACACACACACACACACACACACACACACACACACACACACACTCCGCTCAGGAAGGACACGTTAATAAGCAGATTAGTCGGATCAGTGTGTTAGAGCAGGAAAAGAAGTGATTAAAGGCTAAAAACGAGAGGTTCACAGTGATCTAGCGTGTGACTGGATTTAATGAACACAGAGATTTAAAAACCCAGGAAGCGCCGTTTGAATTGCGATTTTCTTTTCCCCTACAATTCACTGATTTGAAAAAAAAAACAAACAAAAAAGAAATCTTGATGAATGAGCAGGTATTATCCGCTTATCCTGCTGTGTTTACTGATCTTAAAGCGAATCTGATGCTTGTTGAGTCTCAGTGACGGCACAGAATTCCCACTCCGGGAACTCGGCGCTCGTGAGGAACGCTGAAACGCGGAGTAGGAATTCTGAGTTCTTCATACTTCTTATTCTTCTTCCACACATTACTGTGAAATCCGCCGGTCAAACCTCGTAACGTGCGCTGCGTAGTTTTCATTCTGGTATCAGTTATAGTTTTTTAAAATATTTCAATTTAAAATTTGAGATTTACCCATAAAAATCTTCTCCTTCCCTCTTTCTTTTCTTCTCTCTCATTCTCTCCTTCTATCATTCCTTAATCCCCCTTTTCTGTTTTCTCCCTTCTTCTCACTGTTTTTCTTTTTTCTGCACTTTTTCGTTCCCTGTATTTCATACTCTGTCCTTTTTTCAGCTTCCTACACTTTAATTCCTTTCTTTCTGTCATTTCCCCCACCATTTCTCCCTCTTTCCTTTTTCTATTTCTGCATTTTTGTATTCTTTCAGTCACATTCTTCTTTCTCTTGTTTATTTTTCTTCCTCATTCGTCTCACTCACCTTTACTTTCTCCTCCACTTCCCCCCTTCTGTCCCTCTTCTTTTGCTTTTTGTTCTTTCTAAACCTCTTTACTTTTCTTTTCTACTTTTCTAACATCATTTATCTCTCATTCTCCCTCTGTCTTTATCATCTGTTTTTCTCTTGATCTTTGTTTCTCAAACTTTCCTTCATTTTTAATTAGTCTCACTTTCTCTCTCTTTTCACTTTTTTTCTTCCTTTTCATTCTCTTTGTAAACGCTGAGAATTTCCTCCACAAAATGCAAATCTGTGTTTGTCCTTTCGCTCTCGCTCGTGCCCTCAGCGTTCAGTTCAGCAGGAGTGGTGTTCATCACGCCGCGTTCATCACGCCGCGTTCACGTAGCCGTGTTCACGTCGCCGCGTTCATCACGCCCCGTTCATGTCGCCGCGTACATCACGCCGTGTTCACGTCACTGTGTTCATGTATCGGTTTTTCTGCACTTTATGTTCATGTTAAGAACACTAACACATTGTGTGGATGTTCAGAGGACTCTGTGTACCTGATGTTAGATTTACTGTCATTTCAGCAGCCGTTCGTTGGACAGTGAGGACATGAGGAACTTTACTGTCTCAGTCTGATTTATTCTGCATGCTCTATAACCACCGAGTGTGTGATTTCCTCTTTAAACACAACGTGTGTGTAAACACAGAGCTCTATATATATATATATATACACACATATATATATATATATATATAAAAATCAAATCACAGGTGAATAAATGTGACGTGAAATCGCTGTTGAATTTATTGTGCGTGTTTCTTCAGCAAGAACCAAATGACTGAAAGAGTGATTAAATATTAAATATTAATTAATAATCAGGACTCCTGTGGTATGTTCTGTATATATTTATAGAAGCCCATTTTCCTTGTGCAAGTTTCATGTATTTACGCTTTAACACAGAAAAGTGCTGCTCATCAGAAGTTTGGGGACACAGCGTTTCAGAATGCTTTGAATTAATAATCATCTTGTCATTTTGCAATAATATACTGTATTAAAGCTGCGGTGTGTAATGTTTAAAATTATTTCTAGACCTGGAACAAATATCAGAATTTCAAGATACTTTGATTTCCAACATCACTGTTTCTACATTTCAGTCTTCTGTTTATATTCTTCCCCAGCCCTGAATTAAGCCCCGCCCACTCATTCTTATAGGATACAGCGTTTTAACACAGGGGGTGGGGCTCTGCAGTTCACCTCACAGGCAGCAGAGGGCTGTAAAAATGACAAACAGCCGCTTTAAAGGGTAGCTAGGTTTATTCTGAGGAAAACAATATCATGTGTGAATGTTTTACAATAATCTCTCTCTCTCTCTCTCTCTCTCTCTCTCTCGGAGAACGTCACAGAGGTTTGTGGACAGAGCTGTTGATCCGACTCGACTGGGCGTAGTTGTGTTTGCGTACAGTCACTGAAACTCACACGTTACTCAGAAACGTAAGAAGTGATAAAGGCTCCGTGTCCCTAAACGTTTGATGAGCCGTACGTGGTATCGGTTATTTCTCCGTACAGAAGTCTGCTGTTCGCTCTGAGTTCGCTCTTTTATTAACATTCACACACTTAAAATCAGAATAAGGCTTTAAAAGCACACACTTTAAAAGAAGAAGGTCAGCTGATAGTGTAAAAATGGTGATGCGGTTGGTCCATGGAGGTGCAGGTTACCGATACAGGAAGTGGGAGGAGCCTCAGGTCTCAGGGCTCAGGTAAGGACACACCACACACACCTGTGCGATGTCGTCGTACTCGTACGTCCGCTTCAGGAAGGTGTCCGTCAGCCTCAGGCCCGATATACTCTGAAGCACAAACACGTTAAAAAAACTACACAAATGCATCAAAATAATTAAACACGACGCATCGAATAGATCAAAAGCCTGAGCGGTCACATGACCATAATCTCATCAAACATTAAACATGCGCGTCGCAGTATTTAATAAAGTTTAATATCTTACACGGTGTAAAATATCTTCGCTAACGCTGTGCAGTGTGTAAGAGGCGGAGCTTGTGAGATACGTAAAGCATTATAGTGCTGTGTAATTAACGCATCTGAATGCTGATGTTAATTTATTCAAATTGATGCAAATTTATTCAACCACCGTAACAACTGCACAGCTTTTCCGAAACATCACAATTTATTCTTATTAACCAACTTTTACTTTCTGTAAATGTTACCAACACTTCCACACCAGCTACTTTAGCTAGCGTTAACTGTTAAACTTAGCTATCAAGCTAACAGGTTAGTGAGGTGTTAAATAAGTAATAAACACTGTGTGTGTGTGTGTGTGTGTGTGTGTGTGTGCGCGTGTGTGTGTGAGAGACAAAATATTGAGCAATAAAATAAAGTTGATTATAAAGTTGATTATTTTCCTATAACAGCATGTTCCCGTGTGTTTTACTCGTCTTACACCACAAGTTCACCAACAGTTACAATTTTTATTTATTAAAGAATGACACGTCGCTATTTATCCGTTTATAGTTACATTTAATAAGACAAATAAACGCAGCTTGTTCCGCATGTTAGTGAGAAACCGCAGAGAAGCGTAAACTCCTCTGTCCTGAAGACGTCGGAAAACTTAAACTTACAGCTTCACCTCTGACTGTTACAAAGCGCTGACACTGGAGACTCCTTCCATCAGCGTTACATAAACATGTTTCTCTTTACAAAAGGTATGTGGACGTCCCTGTGAATGAGCTGTTACTATAGAAACGATAAGGTACTGTCGGAGCTGCTGTTCTAGAGAACTAATCACACCTGCGTTACCTGCAGTCCCTGTACAGAGGAGAGGAGCTGCAGTGGGATGGACAGCGATGCACTCGGACCCAGTTTTCCCAGCTGCCTGCCTGAGACTCCACACCAGTGCACTGACCGAGTGTTACACATCTCCAGGAGCAGGTCCATGGTGCGCTCACTGAGACAACACACACACACACACACACACACACACACACACGCACACACATGCGCGCACACGCACACACACACACACGCACACACGCTTAATGTTTTTATTTGGAGTTAATGAATAAGCCATTGCACTTAAATTCCAAATATTTTTAGAAGAAGTTTATATAATGGCATGTATTCACACACACACACACACACACACACACACACACACACACACACACGGTTTTACAGACAGGACTCCTGTGCTTGTACCTGCAGTTTGTGATCTTACAGGTGATGTCGAACGGCTCCTCGATGTTCACCGTGTCTGGAACGAGCTCCAGTGAGAGCCGAACATCTCCGTATCCTGGAGCCTGACGTAAAGAGCGAATAAAACCTGAATATGTCTGTACGTGTTTACGCCGCTGTAAAACTTTACACAGGAAGTGACCTGTGAAGCTGACGCAATCATGTTTAATGCCACACAGATTCCGGCTGTACCGAACCCGAGAGGACCGGATCTCTGGACCAAACCCGGACCTAAAAGCAGCTTCACACATGACCAAAGCCACCGAACTCTCAGGCTACAGCGCCATCAAGAACGTCCTGCGCTCTGAGGCGACAGGAACGCTGAGTTTGGACCGTACCATTCTCTGCAGCTGGCTGGTCTGTAATCGTCCTCTCTCCCCCAGGTTGGTCTTCCACACGATGTCCAGTTTGCCGATGACAGTGACGCCTTTAATGACCCCTGCCTTCTCTGCGAACTCCGGCTTGGGTTTCAGGCAGTACAGGTACTGCCGCGTGTCCATGGGCTGCAGGTACGACATCTTCCCAAACGTCGACTCGCTACACACAAGAACACAAACACTCGTTATTAGGGATGTGCTAAATTTTGTAACTAAATAAAAAAATAAAAATGTTTTGGGCAAAAGTTTTTGGGAAATTTTTGAGAGACAATGACCCTGTTTTAGTGTTTACATGTAACACTTTATATCAAAAATGATATTAAAACGCAACACTTTCTCTTAAAACACTTTGCGTTAAAATGTAACACTCTGTATTAACTATAAACCTCAATGTGTTGGTGAAAGGAGGTGAATTTACGTTAACTGCTTCGCAGGTGCACCCTGAACACTGTGTATGTTCAGTACGAAGCGCTGTGTGTTATGCTGTGTGTTAAGTGTTAAGTGTGCTGTAATGAGATTACCGCTCCTCTCCTGAGCACACCGTGTTCAGTTCAGTGACGTTGTACATCATGGAAGGTTCCAGAGACACTTTTTCCATGAACATGGGCGAGGTGGTGATGTTCTGGATCTGAGCCTCCAGAAAAACCTCGTCTGTCTGCAGGGTTCAGAACTCGTCTTAGGAGCGTTTACACACAGTCAGTAGTCGCAGCTCGTTTATTCGGGCCTGTCGGAGTCGGAGTATCGGGTTCGGGTCGTGGTTGAAAATAAAACGCTTATAATAAATTCTTCATTTATGAATTTTAAAAGGAAGCTCCAGCCCGAATAAAGCAGCTGTTCACATCGGAGCGGTGCGCTGAACACACGTCACCAGCTCAGGTTAGTTCATGCCTGCGATTTAAAGTCTGGAGATGAACTGGGGGAAAAAATCAGACCTTTGAAAGGACCATTATTATTATTATTTCAGAATAAAGCACAATATCCATGCCAAGCTTAAAGCTTAATCAGCTAACAAACCCATTAAATTCCCACATTCCCTCAGAAACATACAGTTTAATCTGAAACGGGAAGCTAGTAGCGTGTGTGTGTGTGGAAGTGTAATAATACAGAGCTGCATGCAGAGTGTGGCGAGGATTTAATACTGAAATCATAAAAAATCTCAAAGCTCAGACGGAACTACTCACTTCAGCGCTGTTCAGAAGTTACGTGAGAGCTACGCACGTGGGGGCGGGGTTTATCTAGAACAGGGGCGTGTCTCAGTTACGCTCGTTTCTGATCTTGAGCTTAAGCACGTTGCTTGCGTGAGGAGCAGCGTTAAGTCCAGCGCCGCCGTCTGACTGTTTAATATAACCACAACACGTCACGCTGAGATCGACGCTCTGGCTGGAAACACACTCACACACACTACAGAAATTAAATATATAAATATGACACTATTCATTAATTAACAACATCATCCCTTTAAAGTCCACAGTAAAGGAGAACATCAGAGGAGATCAGACGCACGGCTTATCTGGAGGAGGGAATATTTTCTGGATAAAGTGATGAATGAAGTTAAAGTTTCTCTGTAAGTGTAGCAGATGAGCACTTGGTCAGCTTATCCTTCACACCGTGAGCACGTTTTCTCTACAGCAGATACAGTCTCAATTAAAAGTGTGATATAATCACCTACAATCCCACACACACACACACACACACACACTATGATTTCACGACCTTGGTTTAGTATCTCGTGGCTTCGTTAATAGTTTTTGGGATTAAAGGTGAGTGTTTGTGTTTAAAGGCGTGGTCTAGATGCTAATGAAAATCTCCGACGCTTCTACTCAGCCTCGGAGGTGTGAACGACACGCAGGTGATTTTAATAAACCGAATGTGGAGCTCAGAAAATCCGCTGAAGCAGCTGCGTAACCCGACTCTGAATACCAGCAACTTTCCTCACATGAACACGGATGTAGCTAAAGCAGACTCTGAATACCAGCAACTTTCCTCACGTGAACACGGATGTAGCTAAAGCAGACTCTGAATACCAGCAACTTTCCTCACGTGAACACGGATGTAGCTAAAGCAGACTCTGAATACGGCTCTATGCGCAGCTTTTCTGTTTAAAATGAGAAATAACAGGAAGCAGTATGAGAGATGTGGTTATTATTTCCTGTGTCACACTCAGAGCTGATTTGCACTCAAACACTTTTAAAGAGTCAGCAAAAGGGCAAAAGCAGTGAGAGGAGTTGGGAAAAAAAAAAAAGGGAAAACAACAAAAATGGCATTTCAGCTGCTTTTTTTTTCAGTCTCTTTGACTTCTCTTTTTCTCTCTTTATACATTTTTTATTCTGAAATATGTTTTTTTTTATTGTTTTCCCTTTTTTAGCTCTGCTTGTTTTATTGGCTCCACAAAGGAAAATAAAGGAGAGAAAAAAAGGGCTGCAGAAAAAGTTTACAATGAGAAGGGAAAGGAATTACCACAGAACTGAGGTCACTCTAATGGAGAAAATAAAACACAAAAAAATGATTAGAAATGTGAAGATTACGTGCGTTAAAGAAAATGCAAATGTTCTATAAGCACGGTGCAAAAATACTGCTTTTGATGAGCAGCGCTAACATGCTAATAATAATAATAATAATAATAATAATAATAATAATAATCCACTACAAAGCAAAAAAGCAGAAAAATGGATATTTTCTAAACCGCTATAAAGAAGAGAGAACCTGTGGAATGTGTAGCATGAGAAGCGCTAATAAGCTCATTAATAAATATAGACCTGTCACAGTTATTCCAATCATCACCTTCTTCAGCGATTCCATCGTATTTTTCCACGTAAATGTATCTGATCAGTGAGACGGAGCGACTCCGCCCACGCTCACTCCTGCGCTATAATCACGCCACCGCAGCGCCGCATTCAAATCATTTTATTCTCCTTCGATGTTCGATCTGTTTGTAATATTTTATCGTGTAACGCTGCAACGTTTCAAACCTAGTTTTTGCTTTTGGCTTCGTGATATAGATCCTAAAGGTTAGAACTCTCGTCCTACGTTCAATTAAGAACCTGTCGCATGCGAGTGTTCGTCATTTAATATATATCGCACTGTGCAAAAGTCTTGGCACCCCTTTTTTTTTTAGTATAATCTTTGTTATAGATGTTTATTTTCTGACTTCTACATTATTGATTCAGTACAAAAACATTTTAGATTCCAAACATT
>JAKKZJ010000017.1:22823262-22838410 GCA_033441845.1 Pangasius mekongensis | reverse complement strand
GTGTGTGTGCTGTGACGGTGTGTGCTGTGACGGTGTGTGCGTGCTGTGACGGTGTGTGTGTGCTGTGACGGTGTGTGCTGTGACGGTGTGTGCGTGCTGTGACGGTGTGTGTGTGCTGTGACGGTGTGTGCTGTGACGGTGTGTGCGTGCTGTGACGGTGTGTGTGTGCTGTGACGGTGTGTGTTGTTAAAAGCGCTACACAAATGAACTGAACTGTAGAAATGAGATGCTGAGCAGCAGCAGCGAGAGCTCCAGCCTGGTTCCCGAGAGCGAGGGTTCTCACCATGTAGAAGCGGTTCTTCTTGAAGGCGGTGCAGAAGATGGTGGGGTCGGGGTCCGTGCTCTGGAGGGCGGGGTTATCCGACGCCTTCATCTCGACGGTGGGCGCCGCCTTCATGGCCTTCGCCACGCCCTGGAAGAGGCTGAGCTGCACCACACGGATGTTCTCCTGCTTCCCTAGAATCCTCACACACCTACACACACACACACACACACACACACACAAACCTTTCCTTAAAACGCCGTTACCATAGCGATGCAGCACCGTGCATCCACGCCACCAGGGATCACGACTCACCGGTTGGTCTCCACGTTGATGACCTTGATGCCCAGCATGGTTCCGTACAGCACAAAGTGTCCCGTCTCGTCGAAGATGATGTTGGCCAGTCGAATGCCGTCCACCTTCTCCAGCTCTCTCTCCACCGCCATCCTGCGGCCAAACTCCATGTCCGGCAGCTGTTGTCTCATCTGCTGCAGCTCTGTGAACATCTGTACACACACACACACACACAGAGAGAAATATATATCAGAGATCTTCAGTAAAAGTCAGTGAGTTACTATAAAGTTTAATGCAACGTCATCATCAGCACCTTCAGCGTCTCATACAATTCTATATCATTAACAGTAAATAAAATTTGGATTAAAGAAAGAATTGAAATAAATCCAGGACGTGTCGCGTGTGTGAAGTTTACAAACAAACTCATCCGAGCTGATGGACTGCATTCAGGACGAAGGGAAAACTTTCGATTTATTCCTGTTTCAATTCTGATGAAACTGTGAGAAAGTGTTTAGTTTTTATTAAGTTATGAGGTTATAATAAAGTGTGAGCACGCGACACACACACACACACACACACACACACACACACACACACACACACACACGCGCGCGCACGCGCGTCGCTCTGCGTGCGGTAGACGTACGGTTAGCGATTCGTCGAACACCCTCATGAGTTTCCCCGTCAGGAAGCGGAAGATCCGGACTTTGCGGTCGGCGGCGATGGTGGCCATCTTCTTCCCGTCGTGTGAAAACGCCAGGCTGGTGGGAAACGTCCTGCACTTGGCGAACTCGTACAGGTCCGTGTCGGTTTTATACTCCCACTGCACCTGCCGGGGGAATTTAAACTCGCTCGGAAGGCCGGTCCAGTACTCCAGCATCCCGGCTCTGTCGGCCGACACGACGACGCGGAAGCGCGGGTTCAGCCGGATCTGACACAGAGGAGACGAGTGCATCTTATCAAACGTGTGCAGCGGCTGGTTGCTGCCTCGGCCGTCGTACACGTGAATCTTCCCCGTGGGTTTCTCGGAGCAGGCCACCGTGTTGATGGCGTCCCCGGGGTTATAGATCCACTCACACTGACCCGGGTGGAACCTGAGACACCGGAACCAGACAGTTACAGAGTCACAGCGTTTACAACATTTACATAACAGCAGCTTCAGTGAGTTTACGCTTCTTATTAAATGCATTTACTTCTGTTTATTAAGAGGCTTTTCCTCACAGCCGCTCTCTCTCTCTCTCTCCCTCTCTCGCTCTCTCTCTCTCTCCCTCTCTCGCTCTCTCTCTCTCTCTCTCTCGCTCTCTCATGAATGTAAATATTCTTAATGTAATTACTATCTCAGGGATTTTTTACAGGCTGAGAGAGTGCGCTTCTGGGCAGTAATAACTCAGGGTAAGAAATATCCCGTCTGAGCGGACATGTTGGGAAAGAATGTGCTGTGTCCTGTGGGAAAAGAGGTCCTTGTGGTTTTTCTTCGGTATAAAAACGCTCCAGGAAGCACTCGCTCTCTTCTCTCCTAGCCAAAAGTTAAAAAAGCAAGAGTGTGTGTAGCACACGTGGAGCTTTCCATTTTAGTGGTGAAGACACACATCACATCATGTGTGAATCCATCAGAATTAACACACACACACACACACACACACGTTTGGAAACTAAACCTGTAGAAAGAAGAAAAATTAGGGGAAGCCCTTTCTTCATTTTTGTTATTTTCTTGTTTATATCTAAATCAACGTGCAAAGGTTATAGAAAATATTTATCATGAAATTTTCACCATCAGCTTTGTGTGTGTGTGTGTGTGTGTGTGTGTGTTTACGCAGTTGATAAATATGGTGATATTTTGAGATTATTGTATCACACTGTGAAAATATTGAAGAACTGTAGCTCTAAGTGCTTTAGAGAGACACGGCGAGGTCGTACCCCAGCTTCAGCATGTTGATCATGTCAAAGTTCACGACGTCGAACACTTTCATGGCCTGATCATCTCCGACGGTGCAGAGGAGCGCGCCCTCAGCACTGACTGAAATACACTCGATCACACCTACACACACACACACACACACACACACACACACACACGTTGAAACACTACACTGAGGAGAGAGAGCGCACGCTGTGGAGCGTTACACAAACTCACCCAGGTGGCTGCGGAAGTGTTTCACAAACTCGATTCCTTCGTCTTCTTTCTTCTTCCAGAACTTCACATGACCGTCCTGACTCGCCGTGATGAGGAAATCCGTTCTGTCAGGAAAGGAGGAAGAATTTTAATCCACTTTCTTCTCTAATTCTCCCGGAAATCAACAGCGGGGCTCATACACACACTTTAACATCTTATATATTAATCAGGACTTTCGTTATCGACGTCGTTCCTCGTGAAATGTTTTTCAATCAACTGCAAGATGGCTTTGAATCTGAATCAGATAACTGGATGAAATCAGACTGAATCGAATCGTGTCAGTTCATATGATGAAGTATTTGAGTACGTTTTATTTATAAAGCAGATTTAAAACCTCAAAGTTGACCGAAAAAAACAATATACAGAAAACACTGAGCAGAGATACACACGAATCATCCAAGAATCCGAATCAAACTGAACTGAATCAAATGTAATCAACTCCTTTATGATGAAATAATATTAAATGTGCCACGTTTTTCAGGTTTACAAATAAATACAACTTTAAAGTCACACACACACACACACACACACACACACACCACCTCGTGCTGAAATCATGAAACCATCAGAGTGAGGCTTTAGAACCGTCCACCACTGAGTGAAACAGCGGAACCCACCACCTGGTCCAGCTCTCAGGACACAGTGCGGTTCTGGTTCTGTTGGAGCTGGAGAATGAACGTACTTGGTGCAGGTGATGTAGGTGATGACGTCACGGTGCATGTAGCTCCGCTCGTACATAGCAGCAGAGGGCAGATTATCCAGATAAACTCTCTCATACTCCAGTACTGTGGATCAGAGACAACACACACACGCACACGCACACACGCACACGCACACACGCACACGCACACACAATGAGCAACTAACCCTAAGTCACAATTCCTGATGAAGCATCTTCAAGTGAGAGGGAGAGAGAGAGAGAGAGAGAGACAGACAGACAGAGAGAGAGAGAGGGACGCAGAGAGAGAGAGACAGAGAGAAAGAGGGAGGCAGTGAGAGAGAGAGAGAGAAAGAGGAAGGCAGAGAGAGACAGAGAGAGAGAGGGATGCAGAGAGAGGGAAGGAGGCAGAGAGAGAGAGAGAGAGGGAGAGAGACAGAAAGAGGGAGGCAGTGAGAGAGAGAGAGAAAGAGAAGGACGCAGAGAAAGAGACAGAGAGAGAGGGAGAGGGAGAGGGAGAGGGAGAGAGACAGAAAGAGGGAGGCAGTGAGAGAGAGAGAGAAAGAGGGAGGCAGTGAGAGAGAGAGAGAGAGAGAGAGAGAGAGAGAGAGAGAGAGAGAGAGAGAGAGATTTATACTCTGAGTTACTATGAGCTCATTCACTTCACTGCACTACAGTATAATGTGAGCGCTGCTAAGCTGGTAGCCGGGCCGCTAATGTGTCTAATAAAACTTCAGAGTTAAAATAATTGACCTTTTCTCTTCTTAGCTGGAGCAGCTTCAGTAGGCAGCGGTCCGACCCACACATCTCCCTCCTCCTCCTCCCCGCCTTCATCTGCCTTTAACTTGCGTTTATTTTCCAAACTTTCACTCTCCGCGCCCGACGCCATGTTCAAACACCCGGTTTCCTCTGCGGTGTGAGTGAGTGAGTGTCTGCGTGTCTGCCGCTCACAGCGCCACCTGCGGCACGGAGGAGCACTACACCCCACTGCGCCACCTGCGGCACGGAGGAGCACTACACTACATCCCACAGCGCCACCTGCGGCACGAAGGAGCACTACACCCCACAGCGCCACCTGCGGCACGGAGGAGCACTACACCCCACTGCGCCACCTGCGGCACGGAGGAGCACTACACTACACCCCACAGCGCCACCTGCGGCACGGAGGAGCACTACACTACATCCCACAGCGCCACGGAGGAGCACTACACCCCACAGCGCCACCTGCGGCACGGAGGAGCACTACACCCCACAGCGCCACCTGCGGCACGGAGGAGCACTACACACCACACCGCCACCTGCGGCACGGAGGAGCACTACACCCCACAGCGCCACCTGCGGCACGGAGGAGCACTACACACCACAGCGCCACCTGCGGCACGGAGGAGCACTACACCCCACAGCGCCACCTGCGCCACCACCACCACCACCACCACCACAACAACAACAATAATAATAATAATAATAATAATAATAATAATAATAATAATAATAATCTACAACCTATATGCGCTTTGCATAGAAATAAAGGACCAAAAAAGCTCACTATTAATGAAATATAATAAAATACTTTAATTAATCATTAACGAGAATGATAATAAAATGCACCCAAATAAAAATAAAACTCACAGACATCGAGAAAGGTCTGAAACATAATCTAAAAATATAATATATAAAATATACTTTAAAAGTAATAATTGCCATGGGAAAATATAAATGTTATTTTTTGCTGTTTTATTTTATTTAAACAACACTTTTTTTTTCTCCAAAAACTTTAAAGTTTCAGTTTTGTTTTTATTTATTTATTCTCAGTAATCTGCTGCTATATTTAACTCTTTACACAAGATTTTTTTTTATTAAAACACACCATGTGAGCAGTGATACCTGCACCTTCTGATTTTCAGCTACTGAACAAATGTAGTGGGAATCAAGTTTTTTAAATTACATGTGATTATTAGAAACTGTGATCACATCTGAGAAATGAATCCACTTGTCCTACATGTGAAAAATTAAACATGAAAAATGAAATAAAACGCCAAGTGTCTAAAAAACACAGGAGTGAGTTTGGTGTTGTTAATAAAGCCATACCTTCATGTGACTTTTCTGTAAAAGAGCAGTGAGTGCATTTCTATTTTTATAAATAAACACCACTCTTGAAAGTACACTTTATGGAGAGAGTGAGTGTAGTAAAGGTCACAGAGTGGCTGTAGTGTGTCCACTTCTCCGGGAGGAGGCGCTGCTGACCCGCGCTGCACTGTGGGAGATTGAACACTAGGTGTCGCCACTGAACCAAAAAATGATGATTGTGCAGGCTGTCAGATGGACCTGTGAGGGTTTTATTAAGAATTCAACAAAAATAAGTTTATTTCTTTTTTTACTCACGTTATTATGCATTAAAGCCTGAAAACAGACTTTTATTTACATTTAACACTTTTATTATGTCACCAAACTGAGACTGAGCAGTGAATTCTGTAGAGTAAATGTAGAGTAAATGAGGTGAAGGTGCGAGTGTTTCTGTAACTCACTCAGCGGAGGAAATATACATTTATTCATATTCATATTATTATTATTATTATTATTATTATTATTATTATTAAATATTTATTTGTAAACTGATAAAAAGCTAAATCTACTAAATGCCTCTCAGTGTTAATTACTGTTAAATTAAATTGTAAATAATTAATGATGGTAACTCAGGAAGTCATTAAATGGCCCGTGCGTTAATTAAATTAGCATATTCATCATTAATCATTAGCATATATTTAAATATGCTAAATATTTACTTACATATATATATATATATATATATAGGTATAAGCACCGTGGCGCGCGCACCTGACTGAGCAAAGATAAAAATGGGAAAAAGAAGAAGAAGAATAAGAAGCGGGAGGCGAAAGGGCGCGCGCGCGCTCCGGGACTCGGGCACTCGAGCACATCTGCAATGACGTCATGTCGAACCTCCCAGTCTGCGCGGTGCTGCGTGTGCTGCCGGTGTCGCGCGCGCGACGGGCTCGGAAAACTCTGGCCTTGCTCTGTTAAAGAGGAGGAACTCGCGCTCGCGCTCCTCCGCCGCCGCCGCCGCTGCTGCACGCGCCGCTCTGTACCGGTGTGTGCGCGTGACTCCAGGGGGGGTTAGTGCGGTTTAGTGTCGGAACTCCGAGACACACAAACAAACAAACAAACAAACAAACACATACACAAAGGAGCAAAAGCAAGAAGAAGAAGAAGAAGAAGGAAAGCTGGAGGAAACTGAAGGCAGGAGCGTGAACTCGGTGCACGTGAGAGCGAAACGGGGAACTCACGGAGTTTTTTTTTTTTTTTTTTTTTGAGGTTTTCATTCATTAATGGAGCTGAAGTTTAGCTGGAGCAGAGCGAAGAGAACTCCCTCCTCAGCTCTTTGTTCCTGCAGCGGGACATCTACAGGGCTTTTCCCGTGGGTCGGAACCGGAGAGAAGAGTGCGGAGTAAAGCGCGAGCAGCAGGAGGAGAGCGCGCGCGGAACCGGGACACTGCACGAGAGGCAGTGTGAGAGAACATGAGGACGGTAATGAGATAAAAGATGATGTTGTGTAGTTTGTGTAGTTCCGGTGCAGTGATGATGATGATGATGATGATGATGATGATGAAGTGTTTAAACTCTCACTGTTACACTGATATCAGCTTTGTGTCACTTTACTGCAGTTAATAAAGTGTCTCATTACTGCACACACAGCTGGAGGAGGAGGAGTGTGTGAGTGTGTGTGTGTGAGTGTGTGTGTGTGAGTGTGTGTGTGTGTGTGAGTATGTGTGTGAGTGTGTGTGTGTGTGTGTGTGAGTGTGTGTGTATATTAACCTGCACGACCACTCTGGATTGAAATGCTGAAAAGATTCGGTGAGCTGAGGTTCTGTCCCAATATCACACCACTTCTGCAGTGTGTGTGTGAGTGTGAGTGTGTGTGTGTGAGTGTGAGTGTGTGTGAGTGTGTGTGTGTGTGAGTGTGAGTGTGCATGCAGAGTTGTCTTGGCTGCTCAGTTGTGTGTTGGAGGTCAGAGGTCAGAGGTCAGGCTGACGGACTCGGCCGCCTGCCAGCTGTCTGTCTCAGGCTGGGTTTGGACTCAGACACTTGAAGCTGCTGTCTGGGTTTTTTGCCCCGTCTGCCACAGCGCAGGGTTCTTGCCCCGGTGTGCTGCAGCTTCTCGCTCCACTCTCCCGTGCAGGAATATGAACACGGACACGCCGTGACAGATGACTAGTTTTTGTAAGCGCGCTCTATTTGGAGGCTTTTCGTTTTTCCAGCTGTTCCTGAGAGCTTGGCTGGAATCTGACCACATCGGCGGCGGTGAGTTAGGAGACGATCGTGCCAGGGTTGCCAGATTGGACGAAACTCTTCAGTCGTGGTGTTAAAACCCTCGTTAGAGCACTATAACCCGGGCCGGTCCGGTCCAGCAGCTCGTGGCCGCAGACTTCAGTGTTGCGGGATGACATTAATAATAATAACGACAAATGGAGTGGAGAGGCTATCCCACTTGACTAAATCCACAGGCTGATATCTGAATGAATTTTTAGAGGGACCCTGTAATCGGCAGCTGTGAGTGGACAGCACGCGGTCGCCCGGCGCCCAGCAGCTGGCTCTGGACCCTTCTACACGCACCTCTGTTCACCTGCGTTCCGTACAGCAGGTCTGATTCCTGAAGAGCTGATATCATTATCAGTGTCGACTCGTCCAGACGCTCGGTGATGCAGAGCCCCACCATTTATACCACCTTCACCATAATCCTCTTTCACAGCTCCGTATCTTTGAGTGACCTAAAATGCTGCTATTTGACAGAAATAAGCTGATGTTCTGTTGATGCTCTCACCTTTCCAGATGTTGTGTAATCATCATGCAGAACGCTCACCGCCCCATTTAGCTCCACAGAGTTATTATTGCACCTAGAGGTCAAAATGGGAAGTGCAGCAAACATGCGCTAACAGCGACTCCCTGGGGCAGGAATCACGCTGCCCCATGCTCAGGGGAGGAGCAGCATAGCACAGGACAGCTAATAACCGGGTTGCCATGTTGGGCTAGTTTAAAAACACTCCACGTCTGCCAAGATCTTGTTTTATAACAAATAATCGGAATTAAATTGAACGTGTGTGTTAATGTGTCTCCCTTTTTCCGATGCTGATGTTTTTGGGCCAGTTTCAGGTCTTTTGTGTGGATTATGAGATGTATTTGGGCTGAAACCTGGAAACCCTGGTTAATGATATCAGTTCTTTGGGAAACAGACCTGCTGTACGGAACACAGTTAAATAAATGCACATATAAAACGGTTCAGAGCGAGCTGCTGGACGCCGTAAGCTGGATGACTGCATGCTGTCGACTCTTAGTTCTGATTACAGGGTTCCTCTACAGATTCACTAAATAGCAGCCTGTAGCACTAGTCGAGTGTAATAGCCTCTCCACTTCATTTTGTTTGAGGCTATGTCGTTATTAACGTCATCCTGCAGCACTAACGTCTGCAATCACGAGCCGCTGCTCGTCATTAACCAGAGTCATCAGGATTTCAGCAGCCCAACTCCATCTCAGAATCCACACAAAACACCTGAAACCATCCTGAATAATTGGAGACATGTTTTTCTGCTTTTTTGTTTGAGTGGGAAACAGGACTTTGTCGTTGGCTCTCGTTGGTTGTGATGATGTCAGACTGATTTAAACAAAGAATTCTAAAGTTTAGCTCAGTTTGGTGATTTCTTTGCTCTAAGACACTTGACTCCAGGTTTAATCAGTGTCGCTAGAGCAGGGACGTAATCGACGTTACTCCACACTGGACTGGAATTAGTGACCTTTTCTATAATTCTCATAACGAGACTGTTTGGATTTTACGAACGTAAGTAACCCTGAACTCCAGACGATGTTTCCGTAACAGTGTATTTTTCACTGTTTACTATCCAAATCACTGTAATCAGAGACCTTGATCATGACACGCTTGCTGTATTAGGGGTTATTTTTGCTAACTACATGGTGAAGACGGGCTGTTTTGCTTTCCTCTGGCCAAAATCTGGCTAGGAGTCATCAGGATTCAGCTCAGTGTGGTGATTTTCCTGCTTAAAGACTCCTGAGTCAACTCACTGGATAATTAGCAGGTCTGGACTGAAACTGATGACACCAAATGTAGACTGGAGCTGACTGACTGGACCAACTGAACTGTCCTTACGTAAATAATGCTCAAACAACGCGAGTCTGCAATTTGGCGACTCGATCAGCTGGTTTATGACGTCATGCGGCATCACTGTACTGTCGTCTAAACCTGTGGTCTGGTTAGAGTTTTAGATCCGCCATCAGAGGTGAGTGTTCAGTGAGGATTTAATACAGAAATTACACACATCAGTATTCAGACCTCAGATGTAACTATGGACTTTACTTATTCAGCGCTGTTCAGAAGTTACGTGAGAGTTACGGACACGGGGGGGGGCGGAGTTTCTCTAAGACAGAGGCGTGTCTCAGTTACATGCAATACATTTCAATTCATTTTTAAATCGTCTCTTGCTTTTATGTTACATCATATTACATTCCATGGCAAGGAAATAAAACCTCAGTCCTCATTTTCTAGCCCTGATTTATTTTTCAGGGTTAAAGGCAAGTGTTTTTTTTGTTTGTTTAAAGTGTTTGAAAGTCTAGACTGTAATTTAAAAACTCTGTCTCGGACGCATTTTACTCATGAAAAATCTGGCAACCTGGGAGGTGTGAACTACACGCAGGTGCAGCCTGAAAATTCACTTTAGCAGCTGCGTAACCCGACTCTGAATACGAGGAACTTTCCTCGCGTGAATACTGACGTAACTTCTGGACTTAAATCTGTGACTGAATGCAGGTGTAAGTGTTTTATTGTAACAAGGAATCGTTCTGTGTAGAAAGGCCGAGAGTTGAAAATAGATGATCAGGGGACTGTGAGCTTCCTCGGTTGCCAGATTGGAGTGATGGTTCCCAGTGCTGTTTATGATGAAACGACCCTGTCACTGTAACCCCGGGGTTATTTTGCTCGAAGGCCCAATGCAGGAAATGGTCCAATCTGTCAGAGTGGAACAGCGAAGCCCCATTTGGCCTTGCACTCATCACGTATGAGCTCAGAGTTAGCGAGAGCGTGAAGCAGAGTGCAGGAACGTCCCCGTGGCAGATGCACTGACAGATATCGCTGTCCAGTTTGAATGAGCTTAAGCATGTCCTCTGTTCTGATTCACTTCCAGGCAGACAAATGGACAGACTCAAACGAGAACCTCCCGCTGTAGATCTGCTGCTCTGGACTTACTTGAAGTAATTTGGCCTCACTCATGGCTGGCACACGTTCGGAGGCACATGCGAGTCAGACCTGGAGGCTTCGACTTTCCAAAGACTTTTAAGCTTCCTGGACATCTTTGTGGACTGAAGTTTGAGAGCGTCAGAGATGATCATCAGATCGGATCTGTTATGGTGCTGGACTGACTGAACTGTTTTAATCCTCGTGTAGCTCCCCCCAAACCCCCTCCCCCATGTCAGACCTTCTCTAAATTATGGAAATTTTGTGGAAGACGCTGACTTGGATATTGAGCCTGCTTTTGGCCGCTGCTGATCCTCAGAGCCTTTCTTACAGTTCTCAAGGTAAGACCCGAGTTCTAAAGTTCCACACATCAAACATGATTTGTGTGATTGTGTATCGTATCGTTAACTCTCACCATGTGTTGTCTGCTCTTGAAATGAAAAGAGGAGTTTCTGTCTCATCTGGAGGACTACCAGCTCACCGTGCCTGTTCGGCTGAACGATAAGGGCGAGTTTATGAGTTACACTGTGAAGCAGCACCGGCCCGGACGCAGGAGACGGGCACTGGATCAAACCGGGCCGGACGCCGCAGAGACCAGGCTCTTTTACCGCCTGTCAGCTTACGGCAAGCACTTTCACCTGAACCTGACGCTCAACCCCAACCTGGTGTCCAAACATTTCACTGTAGAGTACTGGGGCAGGGACGGGCAGGAGTGGCGCCACGCCGTGGTGGACGATTGCCATTACGTTGGATACCTACTGGATCAGTACGACACTACAGGAGTGGCACTGAGTAACTGCAACGGCCTGGTGAGTACAGAAGGTCAGAAAGTGTCTTTGTAACAGTCAGAAGTAAAGCTGTAACTTTAAGTAAGAGGAGTTTACGCTTCCTTGCGGTTTCTCAGTAACATGCGTAACAAGCTGCGTTTTGTTTTTTTTGTTGTATTAACTTAAAGAGAGAGAATAAAGAGAGAGAATAAAGAGAGGCTGGTGAAGGAATGACTGTTTATAGCTGCTATAACATAAGTGACAACAGGAACTAACACGTTTCACACAAAAAAAAGATAATTGTTGGTAAACTGCTGTGGTGTAAGAGGAATAAAACACTTATAGGAAACCGAATCACACCATCACACCATCTCGTCACTGATTATTTTCCTATAACAGCATGTCCTGAAGTGTTTTATTCCTTACGTGAAGATGAAGTGAGGATGTTAAAGATACCTGAGGAATGCTCTATAATCTGAGTGCATAACAGGTTTGATGAGTATCTGATGAGTTAAACGAGGAGAAACATTAAGATAACATGGAAGACTTTTACCCCTTCTGGTGCACATCTGGCTGTCTGTAGTGTTTATTATAAAGCATCTTTCTCAGCTCTGTGTCCTGCAGGAATTATTGCAATGTTAAACGGTTTTAGCTTGTTTTTAAATGTTTTATTTACTGTGTTCACTGTGATTGCTTTCTGGTTTATCTAACATCTCTCTGGACTGCTCAGTGTTTGGACTCGAGACCTGCGCAAGGCTAGGATCCAGAGTCGGAGCCAGGGCCATCAAGATTAATGATGAAAATGCTTTAAACGGGTTTGTGAGAGAGAAAAGAGAGAAAATTCTTAGAAGTGTAAAAAAAAAAAGAAAATGAAAAGGAGAAAGAGAAAGAGAAAAAGAGAGGGAGAGAGGGAGAGGGGAACGAGTGCCAGGCGGGATACCATTGAAATGCGTAATGGCAGTAAAACACATAGGGGCCCAAACGCACCTGATTTGAGGCCTAAGCGCCCCTTCTGTAGATCTCTTATCAGAGCTGCGGTGTGTGTTGCGCTCTGCTGCATCTGCTTTGTGTTAAAGCGACTGGTGAGTGACAGCAAAATATTAGCATAGCTGCGTGTCTGTGCGTCAGGCTCGGGTCCTTTCTGCACCTGCAGGTCTGTTCGCAGCTGCCAGCTGGTTTGTGTCTCCTGCTGCGTTTCATCAGGAGAACACTCGCTTTAGAGAGGACGCTCCTGGCAGCTTCGGCCGCTGCGCCACTGAGGAGTCGGAGCTGTGTTCGGCAACATAACACAGAGTTTACGCTTCTTTGCAGCTTCTCGGTAACATGACAAGCTGCGTTTTTTTTTTGTCTTATTAACTTCAAGAGAGAGAAAAAAGAGAGGCTGGTGAGGGAACGACTGTTTATAGCTGCTATAACATTCCACAACATTAAATGTAACTATAATCAGATATAAAAATGAATTGTTCGTTAATAAATAAGAAAAAATTGTAATTATTGGTAAATAGCTGTGTTATAACAACCCATCATTGATTATTTTCCTGTAACAACACTCCAGATTGTGTTTTACTCCTTACATGAGTATGCTAAAGATGAATACAAGCCCTTGAATATTCAAAATATTGAACGTAAAGGATCTCGACATTAGCATCAGAAACAGCAGGGATGATAAACTCTGTGGTTTTCCTGCGTTGTCGTGTCAGGTTATCCGTCACGTGAGGAGTGGGTGGAGGTATTTGGGATCGGCGTGTCCTGGGATGCAGTGCGAGGTTATTAATGGCTGCTTGTCCTGATGCATGATGTAATACAATATATAATGTAATATGATGTGATTGTGACTGTACGCAGAGCAGAGTGAGACCTGAGATTTGTGATTCAGGACCCGAGACACAAGATGTGAGAAGAGAAGAGAAGAGAAGAGAAGAGAGAGAGAGAGAGAGGGAGAGAGGGAGAGAGGGAAGGAGAGGATGGAAAATTCCAGAGGAAAGTCCTGAGTCCTGCCCACTTACCTCTCTGACAGGGAGGACACGTGGGAGACGGGACACCATATTGAATTCCTCCTTGGTATCTCCTGTGGCATTCACATAAATCTGTGGGAATGTGGAGAGGCAGCGAGGGCTTTTCTTTCTGGAGGGGTTTTTTTCCGACAGTCACCGTGTCTGCAGATGAACGATGAAAACTCAGAAATACGCAATCCAACAAGCGTCTTCTTCATACACACTTTTTACTCTGGTGTTGTTCTGTCGTTAGGTTGAAAAAAAAATCTGAAAAGTTTTGACCAAAATAGAGTTTTTCTGGCAATAATATACTTTAACATCTGTATTATAAGAAAACATGAATATATTCGACCAAAATGACGGTAAAATGTTTTTATTTAGACATCAGGAAAGTCTGAAGTTCTCCGAAATAGATACTGTGCAGTAGAAAAAGGGCTGGATGACATGATGATGTAATGCAGATATCATGACCAATTACTTCAAATGACCCTTTTTTCACATATCGTTGATATTGTGATTTTTGTGTGTTTTTGTAAAACGTTCAAAATTTTACAGATTTTCACGTTTTTTCTCCTTTTTTAAATGTATTTTTTATAAATAAAAAGCTTTTTTGTAGCCGTTAAATAAGCACTTTTTCTTGCAGCGTGTTTTCAAACTTATACTGTGCTACACATCGAAATGTCTCTGAGACTCGTGGTATGATCATCATGTGATATTTTTGTCGTAAAACGCCCATTCCTAGTAGAAAATGTCACAGTTTGATCACTTGGACGGTTTTCCCGCACCGAATCTCGTTTTTACAGGAGAAGATAAGATCGATTTCCTCACCCGAAATACGATTTCAAGAATGTATATTTTCAAGTAGATAGTTTTTCCTTTTAAATGTTGCTTATATTTCATACTGACTACAGAGAGAGAGAGAGAGAAAGAGAGAGAGAGACAGAGAGAGAGACAGAGAGAGAGAGACAGAGAGAGACAGAAAGAGAGAGAGAGAGACAGAGAGAGAGAGAGAGAGAGACAGAGAGAGAGAGACAGAGAGAGACAGAGAGAGAGACAGAGAGAGAGAGACAGAGAGAGACAGAGAGAGAGACAGAGAGAGACAGAGAGAGACAGAGAGAGTGATGCATAACAGTGGATTAAACTTTTACTTTATTTCCTGCATCAGAACCTTTAGATATTTAACAGCGTTCACCTGCACTGATGGACTCCAAAACTCCAAAACTCCAAAACTCCAAAACAACAACCGCTGAATGATTTACAGGCTGGTGCTCATCTGTGTGAGAGACACGTTTCAGTGGTGGACGTATGAAAATGTAGTATGAAGATCTTTCTCTCTCTCTCTCTCTCTGTCTGTCCCTCTGTCTGTCTCTCTCTCTCTGTCTCTCTCTCTCTGTCTCTGTCTGTCCCTCTGTCTGTCTCTCTCTCTCTGTCTCTCTCTCTCTGTCTCTCTCTGTCTATCCCTCTGTCTGTCTCTCTCTGTCTGTCTCTCTCTCTCTCTGTCTCTGTCTGTCCCTCTGTCTGTCTCTCTCTGTCTGTCTCTCTCTCTCTCTGTCTCTCTCTCTCTCTGTCTCTGTCTGCCCCTCTGTCTGTCTCTCTCTGTCTGTCTCTCTCTCTCTCTGTCTCTCTCTGTCTCTCTCTCTGTCTCTCTCTGTCTGTCTCTCTGTCTGTCAATTCAATTCAATTCAATTCACATGAGCTTTATTGGCATGACTGTGTAACATCACAATGTTGCCAAAGCAATAAA
>JAKKZJ010000017.1:22796812-22821812 GCA_033441845.1 Pangasius mekongensis | reverse complement strand
TTTTCCTTCCTTTGTTCCTCACAAGCACGGCGTCATCACCACAGAAGAAGAGCAGTATTTAATCGAGCCCCTAAAGGACGTGTCCTCCAGAAACTCCAGCGAGTTCCGGCTCTCCGGCGAAGGCCAGACGCACGTTATTTATAAAAAATCCTCCGTCCCTTTGCGGCAGGAGCACAGCGAGGACCTCAGCTGCGGCGTTTCAGGTTGGTGAAGCTCGGAGTCCAGAGTAATCAGGAACAGTTAGTTAAAGTCAGGTAAAGAGGAGTGTGTGTGTGTGTGTGAGAGGACTGTGTGTGTGTGTGTGTGTGTGTGAGAGGACTGTGTGTGTGTGTGTGTAAGAGGACTGTGTGTATGAAGAGTGTGTGTGTGTATGTGTGTGTGTGTGTGTGAGAGGACTGTGTGTGTGTGTGTGTGTGTGTGAGAGGACTGTGTGTGAGAGGACTGTGTGTGTGTGTGTGTGTGTGTGTGTGAGGACTGTGTGTGTGTGTGTGTGTGTGTGTGTGTGTGTGTGTGTGTGAGGTATGTGTGCTGCAGTGCTGTAGGTCAGTGTGAAGGTTGTCATCATGAGGAAGTCTGCGAGTCTCAACACGACGTATCTAATGACTTTTCCTCCAGCATCTGGGTCATAAACACTCCGGCTGCAGGAATGTAGTCTCACACACACACACACACACACACACACACACACTATTAACACAGGTACATAAATAATTACATTTCACACTGAGTTCTGGATTGTGATTGGCCAGAAGGTGCTGATTAATGTTCTATAACAGCAGCTCTGACAGTAGTGCAGGTTTATATTAATATTCTAATACCTTATCGTTTCTATAGTAACGGCTCATTCACCATTCTCATTTTAAATATGTTACTGAAGATGTGTGTGTGATGTTTTACCGCATCAAAAATACTGCTTAAATGTATAAAATAAATAAATTGTCTTTGATCTTACTGAGGATTAACCTTTTTTTTAATATAATAACATTTTTATAATAAAAGTGAGGTATAAACTCATTAAATGTTTCTTTAAACGCTGTAATAAATCCTCACTGAGGTTAAATATTAAACAGTAGAGTCGTGACTGCGTTGGATGTTGAGTCGTTAACGCTAAATGTTTTTATTCCACCTCCCAGACCTCACGATAAAGCGGACGCCATGTTGGAAAAGCAGCCACGCCCCCGTGGCTCCGCCCCCCTCGCAGAATAACCACACCTCTGGCGGGCCTCACCGTCAGCGGCGCTCCATCAGCACCGAGCGCTTCGTCGAGACCCTTGTGGTGGCCGACAAGATGATGGTGGGCTACCACGGCCGCAAGGACATCGAGCACTACATCCTGTCCGTCATGAATATTGTAAGTTTGATCCTGCTTCTTGTTTACGTCACATGACCACGCAGCGTCCAATCGGAGCCCCGTTCTCCGGCCTGGGACGGAACGCCTCGAGACGTAGACATCATTTTGTCTGACTTTGTGTCTTTTCTTCTTTTCTGGAGGTCAGGTTGCCAAACTTTACCGTGATGCCAGTCTTGGAAACGTTGTGAACATTATCGTGACCAGGCTGATTGTTCTGACGGAGGACCAGGTGAGGGTTCTCACGCCGTAACCACAGTTTATTACGATTTATAAACATCTAAAAAACAAAAATAATATGTTTAAAGAAAGATAAGGATGCACTCTTACCACCTTTAAGGGGTCTTGGGTTGTTCCCTTGGGGGAATTTCTTAAAGGTTTTATGTAGAACCCTACAACAGAGTGTTCCTCTATTACACAGGGGTCCAAATAGAACCCTTTTGTGAAGCTAGGAACCCCTAAAGAACACCTCAAGAACACCTCAAGAAGTGCCAAGAAGCTAAATATTAAATTCTGATAGGAAAACACTTTTCTGTAGAGTTCTGCACAGAACACTTCCCCGTTAATACATGCACTCTCAGAAAAAAGTGTTCTTTAAGGGTTTATTGGATAATTAAGGGTTTTTAGCATAAAAAAAGGGTTCCACTTTGAACCGTTAAGGATCCCCCTCGGGGGACAAATGAAGGACCCTTAATTATCCAATGATTGCTTGAACAACCTTTTTTAAAAAACTGTAAAAGGAAAAGAAATCAAATTTGTTTTAATTCAACTTCAACACTTAGATATCCAAATAAACCCTTAAAGAACCCTTAAAGAACCCTTGAAGAACCCTTTTTGTCTAACACTGTACCAAGTACAGAGAAGCTAAATGTGAAACTCCTGACAAGTTCTAGGTCTTTTTTTTTTTTTTTAAAAAAAGGATTCTTCGAGGTTTCATTGGATAATTGAGGGTTCTTGGCTTCCTAAAAAAACCATTAAGGGTTATTTTGTTCTCCGTCTGTGGAAAGGTTCCGTGTGGATCCCCACAACAAATTGTTTCACTGTCAGAAAGGAGCCCAAGTAGAAATGCTTTTAGGAGGCAAAGAAGCCTACGGTATCCAAATTAGTCATACTATTTTATTCTCCAGCTTCTAAAATGCTTCTGCTTGAAGGGTTCTACAAAGAACCTATACAGGTTCCGCCATAGGGACGACTGAAGAACCCTTTGGAGTGTACGTTTCTGATGCACTTGGTGTGGGTTTGGATGATTGTGAGAAGGAAAAGTTTCTGACAGAGTTTCCTTCTTAGAAAGGATTTCACGTAGAACCCTTTTAGGAAGCTAAGAGCCACTGAAGAACCCTTTTGCTTCTGAGTGCACAGTTCCGTGTGGTGAAGTTCTGCGCGGCGTATTAGAACCTTTCCTGGGAGCAGTGAGTGGTGTGTACAGTATGTACAGTAATAACACAGTGACATATGGAGCCTTTAACTCTAATTACAAGGCTGCGTGGTCATTTCCACTGAATTCATTCTGAATTTAGTCTCCTATACATAGAACCTGAAGGTTCTGTCTCGGCAGAACCTATTTTCAGTAACACAGGGACTCTAGAGGGCTGTTTTTTATATGATGGACAGACAGACAGACAGACAGACAGACAGAAGTGTCTTACCATCTGGGCCACCAGAGAGAAAGATGAAAGCTGTACAAACAGATAGAAGCTCGCTGGAGTCCCTCAGGAGCACTGTAAACCTGTTCTACATGTAGATACGGGTAATGAGAGAACCAGACGTTCCACAGGGTGGAACTGAGAGAACATCAGTCATCCCTCTCCTTATCTTATCACTCATACCACCCTGAGGCTGATTATTTTCCTATTACAGCATGTCCCTGAGTGTTTTATTCCTCTTATAGCACAGCAATTTACCAATGATTAGATTAAAAAAAAATGTTATATAATATCGACATGCCGTACTTTTTATCTGTTTATAGTTACATCTGATGTTCATGAAACAAGTTGTCACTTACATTATAGCAAGTTATATTACCTTATAGTTAAAAGAAACGCAGCTTGTCATGTTACTGAGAAACCGCAAAGAAGCGCAAACTCCTCTGTCCTCGAGACGCCGGAAAACGTAAAGCTACAGCTTCACCTCTGACTGTTACAGAGCGCCGACACTGGAGACTCCTTCCATCACTGAACGAGCGCGTTAATATAAACCCACACTACTGTCAGAGCTGTTGTTATAGAAAACTAATCAACACCGTGTGACCAACCTTCAGAGTTTTTCCTCTGTGTTGCAGCCGAATCTGGAGATTAACCACCACGCAGATAAATCGCTGGACAGTTTCTGTAAGTGGCAGAAATCGCTGTTGTCTCATCAGGGGGACGGAAACAGCATCCCGGAGAACGGCATCGCTCACCATGACAACGCCGTTCTCATCACCAGGTCAGTGAGTTCTCCCATCTGCGGAACGCTGGGTTCTAGCTGATGAAAGTAAGAGTGCTGTCACACACACACACACACACAGCGTTGAGTGTGTGTGTTCTCCTCACACAGCGATCGCACTCAGGTCCGAGTGAGGTGGTCTCGATCCGCCTCCAAGCGAACTCTAGCAGTGCGAAAGTGATTCGTCTCTGAATCGGCTCCACTGCAGGAGGTGAATCGAACACAACCTGTGTTTTGGGTTACAGAGTTTTTTTTTCTGTAGATTTTCTGTGAGCTGCTAAACTGAGCCAAAGGACAGAGCTGTAGTGCTGCAGAAACGCCACGTGTTCTGGAGATTTGGACCGACGAAAAAGAAAAACTAAACTCAGAAAGGGAGAGACAAAATGTTTTAAACTTGTTATTTCTATAATTACCTGACGGTTTATTTAGCACACACTCCGTGTTCTTCGTGCTCGGGTGAATTTTGTGATTTCCACACACACTTGGTAAAGCTTTACTGAACTTTTTCCATCACCATATTTCTGACCAAAAGAGTTTTACGAGGACATTTTTAAGATTTTATAGTTTGATTGAAAATCAACAGATGCTTAGAAGTCTTAAAAACATCTGTGCAGAAGAACTGATATAAAACATTACGCTTCTAGTTGAAATGCGGAGTTTTTATTGATGATTAAACCGAGGCATCAGAACGTAGGCACAGATGTCTGAAGGTTAAGTGATAAATGTTATCATGTTTGTTTATGTGCTTAAATATTATTATTAAATTATTAAATTATTAAATTATTAAAAATGACTATTTGGTCTGAAAGTGCGGGAAAATACACTAATTGTGCGTCAACTTTCAACCTTTCGAAGCATTTCGTAGTTTAATTTTTGTTTATTTGTTTGCGAACCCTGCTGCTCTGGATGAATTTTTTTAAATAAGGAGACAAAGAGTGAAAATGAAATTAGTGCACAGTAATCGATCTGTTCTGTTTGTGCGTTTTTAATCAGATTAATCACGATGCACTCCTCCAGGCTAAATCTTTAACCCGGTTATTCTGCAGGATTAAGCAGATAAGACCGCAGCTGTGCACGGTGCTCCCCCGTGTCTCTCACTCATCACTCAGCTGCTTGTTTAGTGGTGACTTCATCCAGCTGATAATAACCTCATCACCTCGGGACGCACAGAAACCGCGTGCCTTCGCTGTGTCATGCAGGACGCATGATTTACTTAAGGTTGTGGAAAAGTGCTGAGTCGGCATGGCGGTGAGCGCCAGGCTGCCAGTCAGCGTAGGATTTACGGGCGGTCACCGTGTTGCTGCCAAACACCGCATGCTGTCATCACCTGGAAACCAGCGCTGCACTTCTCTTCTCTTCTAGCTATTTTGTCCACGTTACCGTGGAAACCAAATCACACCCTTGGTTCACCTGTAGCGTGTTTGGCGGTTTTCTGACTTGTGCTAACATTTTTCCCCTCGGGTTTTCCTTTTCTCTGAGCTTTTTTTTTTTAGCCGAGTTTGACAGTTTTTACGACTCAGCACTCTTCTGTCCTCGTGCTGTTGAGCATCAGGCTTTTTAAAGGAGAAATAAATTTGGATTGGATCTGTGATGATGTGCTTGGTGACATCTTCGTTTGATGATTAAAATGAATTAATTAAGGACCAGTTGTGATGAGAAACAGTAGTAGCTATGTAAATCCTGTAACACTAACTACACCATACAGCCAAAAGTATGTGCACCCCTGACCCTCACACCCATACGTGGTTCTTCCCCAAACTGTTCCCACAAAGCAGGAAGCACACAGTTGTATAGAACGTCTCTGTGTGCTGTAGCTTTACAGTTTCCCTTCACTGGAACTCAGAGGCCCAAACCTGCTCCAGCATGACGACGCCCCTGTGCACAAAGCGAGCTCCATGAAGACGTGGTGTGTGAAGGTTGGAGTGGAAGAACTCGAGTGTCCTGCACAGAGCCCTGACCTCAACCCCACTGAACACCTTTGGGATGAACTGGAACCCCGACTGCACCCCAGACCTCCTCGACATCCCAACATCAGCGCCTGATCTCACTAATGCTCATTATAACAGCAAACACAGGGGGAATAAATCTGGAATGGGATCTTCAACAAGCACATATGGGTGACATGTTGGTCAGGGGTGCACAAACTTAAGGCCATATAGTGTAAATTAAATAACGCACTAGTCCGTGTGAAATTTGAATCAGTTGTGTGATTTGCATGTTACGTGCTTGGCTTCATTCTCAGATTAGATTATCGATGAGAGATGACTGTACTAGCTACGAGCACTCAAAAGAGACCCCAACGATCTCTGCTACTTCCTTCCAAGCTTTATTTTTCTTCATAACGTGTCTCTACACCTTTAACTAGAGCGCGTATATGACAGGACGAGATGAAACCACGCTTATAAGTTTTTCTTCCATTTTTGCGGGAACTATCTACAGGTTGGAACGAAAGTTGTGAACAGGGAACTGGAAAAACGTCGGCTCACATTTCCTTTGAAATCTCAAATCTCCTTTGAAATGTCACTAGATATCTGCAGGTGCGTAGAAAATGAACAGTCAGAGCTTCAGACAAGCACAGATCCCATCATTCGTGTAAAATAAAGAATGATTAAGGATGCAGTCTGGTCGTGTTCAGTGCTCTGTAAATCGGTGAAGGATTATTCTCCAGGCGCTCGTTATGTCTCGCTGCAGAGACTCGACACACACACACTGTTGTTCCTGTCCTTTCTGACATTTTTGTATTCTTTGGACTAAGCGACTGTTGCCTCGCATGAGAAACGTTCTGCTTTCCTGAGAGCAGGCTCAAACAAATGAGCTGAGGTTCAGGTAAGATGGTGCAGCTGCTCCAGCCAAGAAAAAGCTCATGAATTAGAGGACAGTTCAGTGTTCAGTCTGGAGATGCTATATGGGTGTCTTTTTTTAAAGACGTTGAAGCAGGGTCCAGGAAGCGCTGATTAACCATCGCATCTGGTAAGACCATTGAGGAATCCTCCAGGAAGGAAGATACCTCGGCTGCGTCTGTCGTTTATTTTAGCGATGCGGGGTTTTCTTTTATGACTAATGATGCCTTGGAAGAGAGGGAAAGCTTCACCAAGGCCAGACTTCTGATCATACGCTGTATTTATCGCTGCACGTCTTTTGCAAGCATTTGGCGGAAAGAATTTGTGCATCTTAATGTGGACAACTTCATGAAGTTTTGAGATGCGTTAAAAGCGAGACACTATAAGAAGAAACAACTAGGACGTATTTTTCAGATTTTTCTATAAACTGCTTACATCACACACTGTATAACGTCTTCTCTTAAACTTTAAAAAAGACCTTAAGCTCTGCACACTTTACACTCATGACATGTCATATAACCCTGAAAAGCTGATTTCCTGATAGATATTTGTAATTTTCCTTCATAAACCACGCTAACTAGACTGCGAGCACGTTAAACCAGTGTATTTTTTCTTTGTTTTCTTGGAACCAAAATATCAGTTCCTAGATTATTTCTGCATTTATGAAATATTAGATATTTATTCCAATCCCTAATTAGAAGCTTATTACAGAAGAATGTTTAATCATTGTTGGATTTACATTACATCATTAAAGTTTTAATTCTAACAACATCAAATAATTAGATTTTAGGTTTTATTAAGTATGAAAACATTACGCATATTTACTTAGATTAACCCTCTTTATGTACTGTTTTAAATAAAAAATAGAATTTTAATTTCTTAAGATGATTGTGTATTTTGAAGTACTGTGCACTTTAAGCACGTTATCCCGGTCAGGGTGGCAGTGAATCCGGAGTCTATCCCCGGAACACTGGGCATGAGAACGGACACAGACACGGGGAGAACATGTGAGAACATCTGAAACTCCACACAGACAGAAACCCGAGCTCACGATGGAACCAAGAACCCTGGAGCTGTGAGGAGACAAGACTGGTTGAGGAACTAAACCGTGATGAAATCATAACGCTAAAGTTTCCGATAACGATCACAGTTTAATCGGCTCTGATGTGCTTCTGAAAATACGCTGTAGTGATGTGGTCTGTGTTTTTATACTTGTTACCTGTTACGGTAAGAACTTCATCATGGTGAACGGTTCCACTTCTGAGTTTGGCCACCGTGTCATGATTGACAGTTTGGTCCCGCCCCAAGCAGTCACTCTGTGATTTATTATCCTGCACAACACAGAAGGGCAGGAGGGATGCTACAGGAAATTAAAGTAACCTAATCAAAATAAATCGTTTTCCCGGCGATCGTCCCTGAGAGTGCTCCTCACGCTCTTTTGGACGTCTTCCATAAAGATCAAAGAGAAGCAGAAGGACAGTGAGAGACTGAAATTTAATTTTCAATTCAGTGTCCTTGTGTGTGTGTGTGTGTTTTAATACATTAAGAGCCCACATATGATTGGATTGGACGTTGCCATTAAAAATAAATGAGTGTATTTTCAAGGCCTCGTCTTTCCCGTCTTGGTGCAGGCGTGTCTGCTGCTTCGTTTCCTTTTATTGGATTATCAGAGCAGTGTGTACATTATTTAGACAGCTTGGCAGGAGGCGAGACGACATGCGTGGTTTGGTTTTGCATTCTTGGCCGTGTTGTTTAAGATTCAAACAAAAGCACTTTTTTGTGCGTATACTGAAGACGGGACGAGGATTTTTTAAAATATAAATTTGCCTGAGATATTTATGTTGTAGTGGTTTCTGTGTTTTGACAGAGATGATAAATTAAAGCTTTTATAGCCTCTGATCGTGTATAAACTCACTTTAGTTAATGTGCAGTATCATTCACAGAACATCTCCTGAGATACTGTAGTGTGAGGATTAAATATAAAACCACTTTAGATTTTACTTTTACAATAATTTCTTCTGATCTGAAAACAGGTCACACATATAGAGATTAAATCCGTCTATAGAACATACTCCACGCTTCTGTCGGCCCGATACGAAACCCAGAACATCTTGGATTCTTTAATTTGTTCCAGATTAGGCCCCGTGTCTTCGCTCTTGCGCTACAGACGACGTCAAACAAAAAAGCCTGGCTTTCTGCCTTTGGCTCGACTCGACGACTGCATCAGACTCGGCTGCTTCTTAGGAGGTGTTAAATGCCCCGTTTGGGGAATGAGAAAATATTTGGCATTCTTTAGTAACGGCCGTCCCGTCAAAAGCGTCTGCCAAACCGTTGACAAGTCCAAGAAAAAAAAAGCAGAGCGGTTTGTATAAGAAAATAAAAAGTGGCCCCCGAGCGTGCGGTCCAAACCACCAGTGAAGTGGAGTGGCGTTGAGTGGAATGGAGTGGAGTGGTGTTGAGTGGAATGGAGTGGAGTGGTGTTGAGTGGAATGGAATGGTGTTGAGTGGAATGGAGTGGAGTGGTGTTGAGTGGAATGGAATGGTGCTGAGTGGAGTGGCGTGGAATGGAGTAGCATGAAGTGGATGGAGTAGAGTGGATGGAGTGGCGTGGCATGGAATGGAATGGTGTGGAGTGGAGTAGAGTGGATGGAGTGGAGTAGAGTGGAATGGATGGAGTGGAGTAGAGTGGATGGAGTGGAGTGGATGGAGTGACTGGAGTGGAGTAGATTGGAGTAGAGTGGATGGAGTGGAGTAGAATAGAGTGGAGTGGAGTAGAGTGGAATGGATGGAGTGGAGTAGAGTGAATGGAGTGGATGGAGTAGATTGGAGTGGATGGAGTGGATGGAGTGGAGTGGATGGAGTAGAGTGGATGGAGAGAAGTAGAGTGAATGGAGTAGAGTGAATGGAGTAGAGTGGATGGAGTGGAGTGAATGGAGTAGAGTGGATAGAGTGGAGTGGATGGAGTAGAGTGGATGGAGTGGAGTGGATGGAGTAGAGTGGATGGAGTGGAGTGGATGGAGTAGAGTGGATGGAGAGAAGTAGAGTGGAGTAGAGTGGATGGAGTAGAGTAGAGTGGATGGAGTAGAGTGGAGTGGATGGAGTAGAGTGGATGGAGTGGATGGAGTAGAGTGGATGGAGTAGAGTGGATGGAGTGGATGCAGACAGTGACATTAAGGTAATGGTGGATTGAATGGAATCCTACAGGACCTGGTGCAGTTTAGCGGCGTTCCCGCTTGCTGATATGGACTTGGGGTTTGTTGACGTTACTCCATATCCAGCACATCAGACAAACTGCACGTTCCTCTGTTCGTTATTAGTGTAAAATACGGGAGCAGAGCTACTGTGTGAAACTCCGCTGTTAACTTTCTCAATAAAACACCAGCGAGGCTTCCGCTGTCCTGATTTAACTTCAGCGTAGAGACAAATATAATAAGCGGAATTTTAAGAAACGCACAGCGATGGAGTGAAGAGCTCGCTGTACAAGATGGAGAACAACAAAGAAAGAAAAGAAACCCCTGCCCCTGTTGTGTTGTAATCTGATTAAATTCTAATCTAACGGAGAGATTTGTGTTCTCCACAGGTACGACATCTGCACCTACAAGAACAAGCCCTGTGGTACGCTCGGTGAGTCTCCAACGTTCCTCGCTTCATTCCCACGAGCTTCCGTAATCCTGACTCCGCATTTATGACACCGTTCCCAAACAGAGTATGAAGGAATTTTATGTTTGCACGCTTTTACATGTGGAACGGTGCTGCAAGGTGATTCAGGAAAAAAGAGAGAGTGTGTGTGTGTGTGTGTGTGTGTGTGTTTTTCTATCTTGGTGAGGACCAAACGTCCTGATTAGGATAGGAATATCCGACAGTTTTGACCTTGTGGGGACGTAAGGAAAACTGTTGAACGATTTCCTTTTGGTTCCTGAGGTAAAGGTGAAGGTTAGATTGAGGTGTAGCATCACATTAAAGTCCTCACGAGGATAGTAAGATAAACGCGCGCGTGTGTGTGTGTGTGTGTGTGTGTGTGTGTGTGTGGAGCGGCTCACTGGCTTTCCTGAACCTTGGCCCAAACATCCAAACATGTCACTCGGCTTCTCTCTCTCTCTCTCTCTCTCCCCTTGTCTCCTGTTTCTCCTCCAGACCTTCCCCCTCTCGTCTGTATTGCCCCGAGCCGGAGGTGTTTAGCCCTCCCCTGAGTGCACAAGGAGAAAAGAAAAGAGAGAACAGAATGAAGCAGATACAAAACGATGAAGAGAAAGTGTATGAACTAAGCTGAGAATTGTTTTTCCGTGCTAATTCGGACGGAGAGGCATGTCTGAGCCTCATCATGTCTTCGCTCGGCCCCTCCAGGCAAAGACGTATATCTCTGGAGAAACAGTGTGACTGCGGGGTGCTTTGACAGATTGACCGCATTCGTCACATTCCCCCGATCCTTTTAATTGCCCCGGCATCTGCTCGGCTTCCTCACTGCAGCCCTCCTCCTCCTCCTCCTTTTTCTCCTCCTCCACCCTGTATCTCCCCTCCTGCTCCTGCTCCTCACCTCCCCACCCTCAGGGACCACAGGGATCACAGGCCGGGGTCAGAATCTCACCCCTGGGGGTCAGGGGGAAATAGCAGAGGGCAGATCGCACCACTGAGATCCTGAGCTGAGAAAAAAACAAGACATGCTTTAAAGTCAGAAATCCACTGTGCTGGTTCCACAATCTAGACAGCTCCTTTAACTCCAGCTTCTTCTTGCATACACTCTTGGAAGTTTGTCAGTTGTCCCTCTGGGGAACCTACAACAAAACGCTTCCCTACTTTTTCCCAAGTAGAACCAATTTCTCAACCCACACCATGGATGTAAAGCAATGTATGTGACAAAGAACCAGTACAGAGACGTACAACTTGGAAGCTTTAGAACCTTTAACGGTTCCTCAGTTGTTCCTCTGTCGGAACCCTATGATGCAACAGTGTAGAAAGTAACACCAGATAGTTTCCTTATCAGCAAAGGTTTCAAGCAGAACCCTTTTAGAAAGCTAAGAATCCATCCGTAATTATCCAGTGAACCCCTGAAGAACCTTTTTAACTAAGAGTGTAACAAGTACAGTTTCCAAAAAGAGGTTCTCCTTGAAACCCTTTTGGATAGAAAACACTTTGTTGTAATGTTCTACACAGAGAGTTTATCACTCGATAGCGTGTGTAGAAGAAGAACCCAGCAGTAAGCACTCTGGATTCTCTGGATTTCTGACTTTAAAGCAAGGCTCGTTTTTCTCACTGGGGTGTAAATAATTTTCATTCATTGATTTTTCAAGATTTCAGAATTTTCTAAGAGTGAGGGAAAGAAGAGAGTCTTGAATCTGGAACCCGTTCTCTGGATTTTTTATTTTAAAGCACGGCGCTTTTTTTTCCTCAGCGGAGGGTCTCAGTGGTACAATCTGCCCTCTGCTATTTACCCCTGACCCCCCCCCCCCCCTTACCCCCCACCCTTAAGGATTCTGATGATTTTAGGTTTTTGAAAGTGTACACTTCTGAGAGTCTGGCTGAGTTTAAGAAGAAAATAATGAAGCAAAATGTTCCCTGTTTCCACACATACACACGCACACACACACGCACACACACACACACACACACACAGCTGGTCACTCTGACCTTTTCAGATCCCGGTGTTGAGTGAAAAGGACTCGCATACACGCAGGATAAAAAGAACTCTCACACAGGGATTAAGGGGCCTCGAGTTTGCAAAATAAAGCAGTGAGCTGCAGATTTGATCTCGCCGCAGGCTCTCGGCTCCTCGTTCAGCAGAACCTCTCAGCTAGCTTAAGAGCTTTTCCTCCACACACACACACACACACACACACACACACACACACACCTGTAGATGTAATCTGGCAAGAAACATTGTCTGAGAATGACACGTGAAGGAGCCGAGGGGAGGAGACGCCAGACACCTGGATTTCAGAAAAGCCTTTTTTTTCTCCTCTTTGTCACTGTGAGACGACAGAATCAGCGCTCAGACGGATCCGAACCGGATCCGAACCGGATCCGAGCTTCAGTCTATACGTGAAGGAAACCTCAGAACCCCAGCACTCGATATCATGCTCATTATCAGTTCTGTAACACTCTGTGCTACAAGTGGAGAATAAAGTCAGAGAGCGGAGATTTAATCTTTCCTTCCTTCCACTCAGATTTAAAAACTGATGTTTATTTATGGTGAAGAACGGAGAGAATACACAAAGTGTTAAATCTGTTTTGTTTCTCTCTGAAGTTCTGAAATAGTGAACATATCAGGGATTAGTGAATATGCTGGGGGTTGAAAAATGGGAATGTTTTGTTAAATTCCCACCTCTGGCTTGCATTACTAGGTGGTCCCTTATTACCAGAAGTAGAATGTATAAATCTAACTCCTTGTCTAGACATTTTCCAGCTCTGACTTCTGTTAGAGAGAAAAAAAGTGAAACGTGAACATCTAGCCGTTAAAGCTGTTCTTTGTCCGGGTCCATCATCTGAACTGAGGTCTGAGGTTACTGAGAAAAAAATCCCATGTTTATCTCACTGAAGTACAACACCTTGACCTGAGCCCTGTGTGTGTGTGTGTGTGTGTGTGTGTGTGTGTGTGTGTGTGTGTGTGTAGGTTTGGCGTCAGTAGCTGGAATGTGTGAACCAGAACGGAGCTGCAGTATTAATGAAGACATCGGCCTCGGCTCCGCTTTCACCATCGCACATGAGATCGGACACAAGTGAGTGAAAGTATTTAACATGACACCACGGCGCTGCTGAATTCTGCGCTCTGATTGGTCAGAAGGTGTTGATTAGTTTTCTATAACAGCAGCTCCGACAGTAGCGCAGGTTTATATTAATGCGCTCGTTCTGATACGTTATCGTTTCTATAGCAACAGCTCATTCACAGGGACGTGTACAGCGGACGCTCCACTGATAATAAACGAGTTTAAAAAATGTGTGTAATATATTTTTTGTCAAAAAAAAAATTGTTGATATGGTGAAGTTTTCTGTAAGGAGATATTTCTGTAACACTGATGGAAGGAGTCTCCAGTGTCAGCGCTTTGTAACAGTCAGAGGTGAAGCTGTAACTAAGTTTTCCGACGTCTTCAGGACAGAGGAGTTTACGCTTCTCTGCGGTTTCTCACTAACATGCGCAACAAGCTGCGATTTTTTTGTCTTGTTAGCTTCAAGAGAGAGAATAAAGGGAGGCTGGTGAGGGAACGAGTGTTTATAGCTGCTGTAACGTAAGTGACAACACGAACTAACTTCTTGTAACATTAAATGTAACTATAAATGGATAAAAAGCATGATGTGGTGTTGTTTAATAAATAAAACTGTTGGTGAATTGCTGTGGTGTAAAAGGAATAAAACACTGTTAATTACTTTCCTGTTACAGAAGAACCCCAAGTGTTTAATTCCTTATTTATTAAATATTTGAGACATTGCGCTGGCTGGAATGCAGCGTGGCATTTGCACACTGACTTTAACTCACGGTGACTTTTTTAATTTAATTTATAATATTTTAAGAGCTGATCTGCATCTAGTGTTTAATTCTCTGAGTTTTATATGAGTGTAGTTTTATATCTGCCCCCTGCGGAGTGTGTTAAGATCGTTACAGTCTCTGCAGTCGTTGGTCTCGGTGGAGGATGTTGATGTTTTTAATGATTTGGTCAGCGCTGTCTCACAGCCTCCAGGTCTCACACACTCCTCATTAGTCTCTCGCACCACGTCTCATTCTTAATGCCTTTCATGGTGGTCATGAAATTTTTCAAATTCTGGCGTCTTTTGAGAGCTAATAGATGCTAAAACGGTTGTAATTTCTTTCCCTTAGAGACGAGGCGAAGCTCTGTGTTGGGTTTTACTGTGCAAATGTCGCTGTGTAGAAATTGTGCCTCCTCCATCAGCTCCCCGCTGAACGCTTGGAAAAACATCAGCGATCTGTCGGTCTGAGTGAAGGGCTCACAGAGATGCCAATTTCCTCTGTTATGTTTTGTGTCTGCTTCTGTTGGGGGAATGTGTGTGTGTGTGTGTGTGTGTGTGTGTGTGTGTGTGGGAGGGGGGTGGGGGGTGGGGGGGGGGCTTGAGGGGAGGCAGTCGTAAAAATACTCCCAGCTTTCTCAAGGAAAAAAAACCTGTTGTAGTTCTACTGTGCTGATTTAAATCCAGAGGAGAGTAAAATTTAATAAACTCACAAGAAAGAAAGAAAGAAAGAAAGAAAGAAAGAAAGAAAGAAAGGCATTGCTTAAATGATGTACAGTATGTGCAGCATTGTCAGCTGGGAATTGGAGAGTGTGAGAGTGACAGACTGATGTTGTGGGAGAAAGTGTTGAGTGTGTTGAGTGTGTTGTAGTGTGTGAGTGAGAGAGTTGGCAGTGAGTATAAGACTGAACATGTGAGTGTGAGAGTATGAGTGAGAATTTGTGTGCGTGGGAGATTGAGTGTGAGAGTGTGTGTAAGATTGTGAGAGTGAGTGTGAGTGTGTGTCTGTGTGCGTGTGAGATTGAGTGTGAGAGTGTGTGTGAGAGTGTGTGTGAGAGTGTCAGAGTGACTGTGACTGTGTGAGAGTGAGTGAGAGTGTGTGTGTATGTCTGTGTGAGTGTGAGTGTGAGAGTGCGCGTGTGTGTGTGTATGTAAGTGTGAAAGTGGGTGTGAGTGAGTGTGTGTGTGTGTGAGTGAGAGTATGTGTGTGTGTGCGAGTATATGAGTGAGTGTGTATATGTGAGTGTATACGTGCGTGAGTGAGAGTGTATATGTTTGTGTATGTGTGTATGTGAGTGGGAGATTGAGTGTGAGAGTGTGTGAGTGAGTGTCAGAGTGACTGTGAGTGTGTGAGTCTGAGATTGAGCGTGAGAGTGAGTGTGTGACTGTGAGTGAATGTATGTGTATGTGAGTGAGAGTATGTGTGTGTGTGTGTGTGTGTGAGTGAGTGTGTGTGTGAGTGTGTGTATGAGAGTGAGAGTGTATATGTGTGTGTATATGTTTGTGTGTGTGTATATGTGTGTGTGTGTGTGTGTGTGTGTGTGTGTGTGTGTGTCTCAGGTCCCAGCAGGTAGGCGTGTCCCCTCACAGCGCTGCTCCTCTTTCCCTCCTGCACTCGGCTCTGTTTAACCCTGTAATTACTGATTGACGGCTCAGCACACAGGTGGTCATTAGAAATTTCTCGTCCTGTAAGAGCTCTAGACAGCTCGTGACCTTTGACCCCGCTGTCCTACACATCCAGCTGTTTCAGCATCAGAGAAAATCCCGCCCTTTAACAGTCTAGCCAAAGGAGACGTCCTGCACCACGGCTCACGGCCGAGAAGCGCTGCCCGAGCTTGTCCTGGCTTTAAGCGTGAGGGGAGGGTGGGAGGGGTTTGATTGGCAGGGCTGTGAACCGTCCTCTGACTCCGCCCCCTTGTGTGTTCCTCTTCTCACAGCTTTGGAATGAACCATGACGGAATCGGGAACGCCTGCGGGACTAAGGGGCACGAGACGGCCAAGCTGATGGCGGCGCACATCACAGCCAACACCAACCCCTTCTCCTGGTCCACCTGCAGCAAGGACTACATCACCAGCTTCCTGGAGTAAGTTCAAGAACCTTCTCCTTCTCCTTCGCCATGGTTCCAGGACTGGGCTTGTTACAAAAGGGTTCTCATCGCACTACACTATACAAACAATACATACGTTTTCTGTTGTCCATCCGCTGCTTCTTACCTTTCACCGTTGCTGGTGTGAGGTGATGGAAAGGAAAGCGGGCTGGCGTGATGGTTCTCAGAAAGGGTTCTTGGTCAAAAGCTTTATATTAGACGTTTATCTACACCACCATCGCTAACACAGAAAACCCCAAAGCTCCATGTACGAACTCCTCCGCTATTCATCCGTTATTATTGTTATAGAATCAGTCTATATTTTCGTTCGCTTCTCAAACCAAAGCTGTAGATTTTAAACTCATAAACTAGCTGAACCAAAAGAACCGTGAATGAATTAACTGATGATCTTGCACGAGATCAACATTTTGCAGTGGTGTATCTTTTATTTCCGCCTCGTACATCGCTCATCCGTGATCAGAACGTCTCTTGTTTCTCTCTCACTCTTCATCTATCAGATTTTGGAAGTGTCGTCGTGCCTCCTTGCCAAATAAACAGCTTCGGTTCTGGAGCAGGCCTCTGTTCAGAAGGTTTGCTCAACGCTGCCTGCTTCACAGAGAGAAGCTTTATTAGCACCACGTTTCCGTATAAAAGTGTCCAGACAGACAATGGTACTGAACTGACCACTAATGGATGTCTTTGTTTCAGTTTCAGATTAAAAACATTTCTTCTGAGTCTAAAAACAGCGGCCAGTTTTGTCTCTTTGCATTACACCAGATATCCACCGGGTCTCATTTGGGAGGAAGTTTTGTTGACATTTCTTCTAATTGTTTCTATTTTTAAAATGACTATTTTGTCTTCCTCTAAAGCAATAAACTGAGAGGTCTGTGTTGGTACGCTAAGAATCCGAGGGGGCTCAAGCCAGGATTGTGTTTCTCCCAGCAGAGGGGATCGCATGGAAGCCAAAGTAAAGGATTATTCCACCAAACAACATGGAAAAAAAGAGGAAGGGATGTAACTGAATACGGCGTCGGTCGTTCCCCCATCGCCCTGGGCAGAAAACGTGTGTTTCTTTCCTTTCCTTTCCGATATATTTGGTTTAGTTTTGAATTAGATTAGCCTTCCAATATTCTAGTGGGAAGCCAAAGATCCCTGTTTCAGCCGACGCTTCCTCTGGCACGTCAAACAGAAACCAGATTCCTGAGCTTGTGTTGTTTGTTGCTGTCGTGTTTCACCGCTCGGATTCCCTCCAGCCGGATCATAGTTTTCCACCTTGTCTGTGTTGGAGTTACTGTAAAGGTGAGCTTTATTTATGGTTTAACAGATTGGCAGAAAGAGACATCACTACTCCCTTCCTAATAAATGTTAGTGTTTGCCCACAAATTCCTCGATGTTCATCGTCAAACTTAAGAATAATCAGAACCTAATAAAACATCTGGTCCGTGGCCTTCGCCTCGTCCACGCTTCATTTTCTTCTTACGTGTCTCTGAATAGCAGACGCAGCAGTTCCACCCCCTGTGAGTGGTTCTTCAGAGCATCCATATTTCTCTCTGACTAAACAGACTAAACACACGGACACACGACTGCCTTTTTTCTTCCCTTACATCCTATCTTTCACTCCTTACTTCACCGGTGCTTCAAAGGCTTTGATGTGAGGCCAAGAGCACCATATAAGCCTAAACGTCTGGGTTTTAAGGATGCGGTCTGTCATTCTGTATGCTCAGCTTTACATTTCTCACGCTCTAGTTTTACATTTCTCTCGTGTTTGCGTGTTTGGAGATGATTGTTTTCATCGCTGTGTGAATAGTGAATGCTGTCCAAGAGCCAATTCTATTGTAGCTTTGTTTTTTTGACAGCTCAGGTCGGGGAACGTGTCTGGACAATGAACCCCTGAAGCGGGACTTCCTGTACCCCACCGTGGCTCCGGGGCAGGTGTATGATGCCGACGAGCAGTGTCGCTTTCAGTACGGCGCCTCCTCCAGACAGTGCAAATATGGGGTAAGAAGAACGCAGTGCACTCTCACTCTCACAGAGGGGCGAGTCTCCGTCTCAGATAAACTGGACCACTCCTTTTTACATCATTCTTTTAGACTAAATTCTTTTTATAAGTTGCTTTGGTATATCTGATGTTTTTCAATGTTTAATTATGAGTACATAGTTTCAACATTCAGACACGGCAAAATGAGCAGTGTGACAAGATCTCTGGAATTTATTACAAAAGCAGGAACTGGTTTGATCACCAGCATTTATTCAGTTAATTAATGAAACATAAAAAAGTTTATGCTGTTAAATCATAATCCCTAATGTTGATGTGTCTCGTTAGTGAGCAGTAAAACACTTCAGGACATTCCAGAACATTAGATGTAACTACAAACGGATAAAAAGTATGACGTGTCATTCATTAATAAATTAAAAATGGTCATCGCTGCTAACTTCCTGTGGTGTAAGAGGAATAAAACACTTGAGGGCATGGTGTTATAGGAAAATAATCAACCTCAGCATGATAATGGTAACGCTGTATTTTATTTATCTGTTTACAGTTACCTTTAACTACATGGAACGTCTGTGAGTGTCGAGTTTTGAGTACGTTTGAGTACATTTAATGTTGGTGAAACTAGTGAGTTCCTGTTGTCGCTTACGTTACAGCAGCTATAAACAGCTGTTCCCTCACCAGCCTCTTTATTCCCTCTCTTGAAGTTAATAAGACAAAAAAAAAAAACAAAACGCAGCTTGTTAGTGAGAAACCGCAGAGAAGCGTAAACTCCTCTGTCCTGAAGACGTCGGAAAACTTAAAGCTACAGCTTCACCTCTGACTGTTACAAAGCGCTGACACTGGAGACTCCTTCCATCAGCGTTAATTAATCGTCTCGTGGAAAGCAGTGACGTGAATGGATTGATTGCCTGATTGCCGAGTGCAGTTACAGTAATGACGTTCAGGAAACACGTGTCTGTCTGATCACGTAATGTACTTCGTTTCAAAATAAAATATTTGTTCCTGGGATTAAATCTGAAAGAGAAGATACCGTAGTGAAATGTTGCACATGATGAAAACATTCAAGCACAAAGGAAGATTTACTGCGGAGTTTAAATTATGGCTTGGCAGTTCTCTTTCTGATCTTCGTATAAGTTTGATTTGGGATAAAAGGCCTTTAATGATGAGGAATAACTCAGAAAGCCGTTTGCGGGGAACCAGGCTGATGGTTAAAGCTCTTGGAAGAGATGCGATGCCAAACGACAAGTTATTATTTTTACCACTGACCCAGAAGGGACTGGCTGGAGGACACTGATGTGTTCCCCAGGCTGGTCTACAGCTGAAAAAGTCTCCTCTGATGCTCGAGTAAAAGTCTTGTAAACGTATATCACGTTCATTAAGAAGTATCAGTGCCTCTCTAGAACAGCTGTTACTCAGATTGGTCTCGAAACAGTCCAGACGCTGACCATATTTTCGCTTCTGCATGGACGTCTGGATCTGTTATCATCTCACTGTGAGCAGATGATGGAGCAGACAACGGCCTGATGTACTGGAGTGCGCTCCATATCTGCTTAGCTGATTTGGTAGAAGAAGAGACTGGACTTTACTTCCTTCTACCATAAAATATAAAAGACTGTGTGGTGCAGTCTGTCTTGCACTGCTGTGGAAAGTCTGGAACTTAACTGTTAACTGAAAAAGTAGGTATATTTTTACACCACAGCACTGCTGAATTCTGGATTGTGATTGGTCAGAAGGTGTTGATTAAGCAGCTCTGACAGTAGTGCAGGTTTATATTAATGCACTCGTTTTAATATGTTATCGTTTCTATAGCAACAGCTCATTCACAGGGACTCAAACGGTGGACGCGCCGCTGATAAAAACGCATTTAAAAAATCACTGATACGGTGAAGTTTTCTGTATGAAGAAACATGTTTATGTAACGTGTATGGAAGGAGTCTCCAGTGTCAGCGCTTTGTAACAGTCAGAGGTGAAGCTGTAGCTTTAAGTTTTCCGACATCTTCAGGACAGAGCAGTTTACGCTTCTTTGCGGTTTCTCACTAACCCGACAAGCTGCGTTTATTTTTTTCTTATTCTTAGAAAATAAAGAGAGGCTGATGAGGGAACGACTGTTTATAGCTGCTATAACGTAAGCGAGAACAGGAACTAACTTGTTTCATGAACATTAAATGTAACCCTAAATGGATAAAAGTATGATGCGTTTATTCTATTTAATAAATAAAATTTTGTAATGGGTGGCCAATAAAACAACTTGGGGACGTGCTGTTTTAGGAAAATAATCAACTTCGGGGTGGTATTAGTAACTTATGCACCACTGTAGCCTCTTTAATTCACATCACATTTCATGATTTTTTTTTGTTTTATGATACAGTTAATGACCTTTAAAATTCAGGGGAAAAAATACAAATGAAATCTGGAAATTTGAAAAAACTGTTTGAAAACAGTAAGAACCTTCATTTAGGAAAAATGGTTCCTCAAGGGTTTTTGGATAGTTAATAGTTCCATCTTTCTAAATTTTATAAAGGTTCAAAAGAAAGAAAGAAAGAAAGAAAGAAAGAGCACAGTTTCAGCCATGATACAGTTCTCTGGAGTAGATAAGGTTAAGAGTTCACCTCAGGGGTCCAGTAGTGACAGTTTGGTGGTTCTGATCAGTATGCTAGAACCTGAATCACTGAGTCACTACTGTTCCAGAACCAATAACATTAAACCAAACCATCAGCCACAAACACTCACCTTTAAACCGAAAAGAAAACCAGGGACAGAAAATGCAGACTGAAGAAGGAAATAGCATTTTATCTGATTTTCTTTGCTGTCAGATTGAATGTAGTACAGCATAATAAAAGCAAGAGAGAATTTACAGATGAAAAATATGATGACTCAACACTAATATGATGAATGAGAAGATGTTAAAAGTGAGTGTTAAAATAAATAAAAATACTCTCATATATCACCAGTATATTGCTGCATGAATAGTCCTAGTTGTAATTAATCACTGGTTTAATTTCACAAAATGGCTTCCACACTCATTATCCAGCAGCTCCTAGAATAGCACTTGATGCAGCGCATCCGGTTATTTTACTTTATTACATTTTATTTTTTTTATATTGTGATCCGACAGTTATGAAATGATGATGTGTGTGCAGGATATAGTCAATTTATTTATCTCACTATTCGGAATTAATTTTGAAGGATAATCTAACCCGAGCGCTCGTCTGCTAGGCTTACAGACAAACTCTACGTTCATCCATCATTTTATCCATAAATAATTCACTCCTCGAGATAAGCGAAGTCTCTGATTAAGATGCGTCTCTTCCGATGTCCTGAATACTGATGTGTGTAGAGAGAGAGGAACCTCGAAGCCAGCACTTCCGATTAGTTTTCAGGAGAGGAAACGTTATAACAGACTGCGTCTGTGTCTTACAAACGCTTTCTCCTCGTATCTTTCAGACGAAGCCGAACTGAGGTTTGTGACCTGCTTAATCTTCATCTTTATTAAAATGAAAATGATTTTCTGTAGAATAACAGTCTGTGGTAATAATAATGCCTCGTATGGATATATGGCTGTCCATAAACGGCTGAACCAGAAATTAAATTACAAGAGATTACAGTTATTTTGTTCATTGAGAGAAACGTCTAAGTGCAGATGCCAGAAAGAGAACCCTGTAATTTTTCTCTTAACTGTGATCAGAATAAGAGACGCTCGTTGGAAGGACGAGAGCCAGTGTTTTCTTGGCTCGGTTTTATTACAGCGTGTAGTGTTAGTGAATTCTGACAATCTCATCTGTTTTAGCCAGACGTCTGTTTAACCATTAAATCCACGGCTGTTTCACAAATCGTTCATGCGGATCTGAGGTCAGAAGTGACCCAGAGGCTATATGTGCCACTAACTGACCTACAGGCAGGCACGCTAATGCAAAAAATACACACTCAGCATCAGCTGAGCCAAGAGAATGAATGAATAACAAGCAGCTGTCCAGCATCCAACTTATTCACAGAATGTTAAATTACACATTTTTTTTAAAAACTATTTTTGTCACTTTGGTGGCAGTTTTCAAAACAAAAAGTCAGTGATTACTACGAAGATGAAAAAAAAAGGCTGATGTACAGGAGAGGAAATGAGATCCTGGATTGTTAGCATCCCAAAATATTTAATAATAATAATAATAATAATAATAATAATAATAATAATACATGGTAAAAGATGTTAGAACAGCAATGAATAAATAATAAAATTAATAGTGTTTTAAAGGACTAGCCTTAAATAATCCTTTAGAGAATTTCAGCCACATCGATTTGGATTTAAAATGCCATTAGAGAAAGACTAATACCCGTTTTTGCGGAATCGACTGGAAGACCGCTCGAAATGCAAAGACGCTGCCGGACGCTAATGACCGGCAGCACGCATGGTCGAGATGGATGCTGCGGTTTTTGCCCCAGCGAGGGCATTTTGCCGAAGTCTTCGTTCAGTAGAGTCACAGCAATGAGCGCGGACAGCTCGAGAGGGAGTCGCTGTGTTGAACGCTCTCCCGCTGCATTTAGTCATTTGGATTTGGCAGCGGTGACTTCAGGTCGATCCGTCTGCGTCCCGGAGGTTTGGACCGCAGCCTGTTGGACAGCGTTGTGCAGCAGTTACACGGCCACAGAGCTAATGGGCTGATTAAGGAAGACAGATGAATGATGCAGCGGTCATCAGGTCATCGAGATGCTCGATGTTACGTCCAGTGTTTATTTGGGAACACGGGCGGATGTAGATGTCATGCTTTTGGCTCAGGTTTAGCCTTTTTTTCAACCAACCAGGGGATGAGGCCTCATCTCAAACCCTTCTCGAGAGACGGGTCCGAAATCAGTGAAAATCAATTCTGGTCTGGAAGCGAGAGCCAGAGTGACGGCGGAGGAGGTGCGTGTTCGAGTGCAACAAGCCGAGCAACTCGAGTTATTTTTACATGACTGCCATCAAAACACAGCGTGAACATTCCAAGGGGTTTTAAAGGTTATTGGTTTAAAAAAAAAGGCGAAACAAACCATGGATTTAGCCAGCGGTCTCAGGAAGAAACGGAACGCTTCGTTTTACTGGCAACTGCAGTGAACTAATTAGGAGCTAAACTGCTAATGCTAATGATTACAAACCCTGTAATGCTCAAGGTTTTGGCTTTGGACAGTAAAATGAGTTCTCACTGCCAGAGGAACAGCTTGTAAAATCATCCCAGTTAGTATTTTTACATCAGGAACAAATTTGATGTGATACAATGGATCAGAGTTTGGTCTTTAATCTGCTCAGGTTATGTGATTTCACCCGCAACATAAAAGATCACAACTTGCAAAGTGCTTAATGATTTAGGAATCAAATATAAAATGTAAATCCTCCTGTAGATTCACAGTTCAAAAGCCGTTAAAAAAGAAGTTATAAACAAGCACCATATTTATTTACCCTTCAGTTTTCAAGTTGATTATTGATTTAGCTTTTATACAGTCGACTGACACACCTGAAAAGACAAAAAGCATGAAAATGCGTATTAATGACGTACACAGCTCTATCTGTGCTGGAGAAAATACTTCCTATAGGTAGTAAAACACCACATCTGTCTGATAGAAGAGCGTTTTTATTTACTTAAACCTGGATATTAAAAACCTGCAGAAATGTACATCTGTTCCCATCTTGTCAGTCTCGAAGACCAACTTAAGATCACAGAGTTTCATAAAATGCTAACATCAAACCATGTTCAAGTTTGTAGGATCTTCAGAGAAAACATGGCCCTGTAGGAGAAACCTGGAGAGATCTGCATCCTCCTCTCCACTCCAGGTGATCATGCAAGGCAATAAAACTTGCAGTAGACGGACATCCCAATCGGCACGCGGTGTTTTCCTCTCGCACCGCCGCTCCATCAGCGCCATGTGATTCCTCCTCATCCTGTGAGCACTGAGCAGGTTTATTAAAACCAGACGTGGAGATGCAGCAGTTGTAACGTGAGAGAGAGCACGTTTGCTGCTTTATTTCATCTGGATAGGCCGAGCGAGTCACGTCTCTGACTCACTGACTCAGAGAGGTCAGAGCTCGAACTCTATACCGTAAGTCTTTTTCACGAGGGCTGCTCCTTCGTCATACACGGTTGTCCTGTAAATCCTTTGAAGTGGAGGCTTTAAAAAGGGCCGAGTGCTCGTTAAAGGGGAAATCCTACACGAGGCTCGGCCCTGTAACGCGTGGACACGTTTCCTCTTTATTCATGCAAGAAGCCGGCTCTGGAGTTCGGTGGCCCTGAAGTGAAGTTTTAAGACTTATGTGTTTATAAAGGCTAAGACTGAGGCCCTGGTCACATGTACAGAGACAGTTTACATGTATTTTGAAAATACTTGTGTTTATAATAAAATTCCTGTCCACACAAATCAGTGATTTTGGTCCACACTAAACTGCAGAAGTGATTTGAAAACACGCACAAGCGCACGCCAGCTCCGGGACGGTACGTCGCAAACCGTGGGGTAACATTAAGAGCGTTAGAGAAGGAGAAATGCAGAAAAACACCAACCAACAGTGTGGACTCTCGATGAGGTGGGACTACTGCTTAAGCGCTCTCCTGGGTCTTATCCTAAACCAGGAGAGGAGGCTGCATCACAGAGAAAGAAAATACATTTTCACAATATCAGTATACATTCAGGAGGAGATAAATAGGTTCTTGTTACTGTATGTCTTCCTGCTCCTGGATGTGTGTAGTGCTTTCATTTATCTGGAGTTTAGACTACAGTTCCACTGTTTAAACCACAAAACCACGCATCTACTGAAGAAAAAAACTGGAACAACACTCCAGCATTCTCTGAGTTGATATATTCTGACCAACTTGCTTTTGCCTTCTTTCCTAGGAAG
>JAKKZJ010000017.1:22776658-22787092 GCA_033441845.1 Pangasius mekongensis | reverse complement strand
AGCTCGCTTTGTGCACAGGGGCATCGTCATGCTGGAGCAGGTTTGGGTCTCTTAGTTCCAGTGAAGGGAAACTGTAAAGCTACAGCACACAGAGACGTTCTGTACAACTGTGTGGTTTAAACTTTGAGGTAACAGTTTGGAGAAGAACCTCATATGGGTGTGATGGTCAGGGGCGCACATACTTTTGGCTGTATAGTGTATAAATGTCAGGGATACAAAGAAATTATATTCCATCACTGTCTGGATAACAACAGAGTTATATTACAATAAAGTTAGAAAAGATGTCAGCTTTGAGTTGAACTTTTGACTTTCCATCTTGTTACTCTGTAATAAAGCATGGTTTGTGTTTCGTAGCCTTGTCCAGCAGGGTCGCAAGACTTCCGCGAGAAGCAGTGTGCCGACTTCGACAGCATGCCGTTCCGTGGGAAATATTACAGCTGGAAGCCTTACACAGGAGGTACGCTCTGACACGAATATAAAAACAAGGACTCATGGGTAATGGTTGTCGACTGCAGGGATAGGAATCACTTGAAATGTTAAACTCAATTCATAATATTTTATTTATATAACATTTAAAAATAATCATCATCATAAAGCAGCTTTACGGAAATCCACATGTAGATTTATCTCTGATGAACAAGCCAGAGGTGAGAGCGGTGAGGAAAAACTCCCCGAGAGGACATGAGGAAGAAACCTTTTTCATGAAGCGCTAAAGAGTCAGTGCTCACAGAATACACACACACACACACACACACACACACACACACACACACACACACACACACACAGAGCTTTGTGTGTAGTCTGTGTACCAGCAACAAAGTGAGCGCCTTTTTGATGGTGTGCAAATTCCAAAGATTCCAGAGCGCCATATCGTTAAGGTGTGTGTGTGTGTGTGTGTGTGTGTGTGTGTGTGTGTGTGTGTGTGTGTGTGTTTGCCCTCAGCTCTCAGTTCAGTCTCAGGATGTTGGAACACTTTGCTGCCGCCAGTACGGTCATAACCCACAGCATAGACAAGCCCAATGCGCTGAACCTAAAATAAAAGCGGAGGCGTAGATATCTGCTGCTTCAATCCTGCTCAGAAATAGAAGAGCGAGATGCCAATACAGAGTGAAAAGCTCGACAAGGCTGTGTCATGAAAAGCCCCTTCAGTCGTCCCCTTATCGCCCTTTCCCCTGTAATAAGCAGCACGCCAGTTACCAGTTGTTTGGCTCTGAGAAAGCGCTTAATTCAGCAACGTGCTCGTAAAGCGAGTGAGATAACTGCTGTCTGTCTGTTTGGCAGATCTGTTCATCTCTCCTCATATCGCTATAATTATGATGTCAGAATGAACTTTCACGTCCCGCTATGAGTAATGCTTCTCTCTGACCTGGCTGCTAACATCAATAAAGGCAAAGGAAGAAAAAAAACCCCCAAGCGTTCAGGTCTGAGATAATTGCAAAGCCGTACACGAGTGAGTGAGTCGTTTTCCAAGAAGAGCAGCAGTTTATCTGATGAAACAGGGCTTGACAGCAGTGTGCGTTTGTCCTGCAGGTGGCGTGAAGCCCTGCGCGCTCAACTGCCTGGCCGAGGGCTATAACTTCTACACAGAACGTTCTCCTGCAGTCATCGACGGTACACGCTGCCAAGCTGATTCTCTGGACATCTGCATCAACGGAGAGTGCAAGGTGAGGCGCTGCTGCAGCATACGCAGATCAGCAATCTTCATCTCCACCCTCTGTGAAAGAGAGAAAGAAAGAAATCTCGAGAGAATGTATCCTTCCTTCAGTAAAAGCTATTACATGATACTGTAGAAGGAGCCATGACAATAGATAGAAGTGGAACGAGTCTAAAAACCCGTCAGGATTCCGTCGGTACACACCAGTATTCAGAGCTCAGACGGAACTACAGACGCAAGCGCTGGTCAGAGGTTACATGAGAGTTACGGACGTGTGGGCGGAGTTTATCTAAAGCAGAGCCGCGTGTCAGTTACGTGTGTCTCAGTTAGGCCCATTTAATTATATAAATATGACACTATTCATTAATTAATAATATCATCCCTTTAAAGTATGCAAAAGTTTTATGCAGAGTATAATTTTTTAATTGACTTGCATTGTATGAATGAGTTTCATTCGCAGTTCAGTCCGTATTTTCTATCCTTTTTGGGTTTTTTTTCGGGTTTAAAGGTGAACGTTTGTGTTTAAAGGTGATGATCTAGACGCTACTGAAATACCCCGTCTGTCACTTCTACTCAAGAAAAACCTGGCAAAAAAAATCTCGAAGGTGTGAACTACACAAAGGTGATTTTAATCCATTGGATAAAAAGCTGCGTAACCCGACTCTGAACACCAGGAACTTTCCTCACGTAAACACTGATGTAACTTCTGCACTTAAGTCACCATCTGTAGGTTGTTGGTTGTTGGTTGTTGGGTCTGTCTGTGATTGCTAGCTTTCTACACTGCTTTCTTTAAACGAAATGCTGCAAAAGCAGTAATGTTTGTTCAGTCACATCTCCTTACGGCTTGGATAAGAGAATGTGGTTAAAAGATGAAGATGATTTGAGTTCTGTTGTAATGTACAGGCTCATGTTTAAACAAAGAAATGCATCCAAATCGGTTATTTCGTAATGATGATATATATTTACTCGCACTTTTCTCTGCGTGACCAGTTTGCACTCCTGATGCCTGATAAAGCGTCTTTACCCCGTACTGGTGTCCAAAGCTCAGAGTCGTGAAGGTGGAGAAACAGTGCAGTTACCCAGAACCTAACACTCTCTGAAGCAACTGCAGCAGCATGAAACCGTCAGAAAGTTGATTTTTATAGAACTAAAGGAGGCGGTGAGGTTCTTCTCTGAACAGGACGCTTCTGGTTCTGATTGTATTGTTGGATGTTTTGTTAGCCAGACATGCCAAATTTAACAGGATACACAAATCACTTACAATATTATTTGTTTAATAAAATGAACTGGCAGCGCTGTGGAGGTTTTTTTGTGCATATTAGGAAATTGTTAAGAATGAGCTGACAAGAAGAACAGAATCCGGTGTCGGTGCGTGTTTGTGGCCACTCCACATACACATATTTGGAAAAGTGATGCACACACGCACCCGGTGTCATTTAATACGGAGGATGGAAGCAAGCTGTGCTCCATGAAACATCAGTCTGGAGAACAGGCGCATTTATGTGGCGAAGAAAGCCAGCAAAAATTACAGTGGGAGGATTTAAAGCAGCAGGAGCATCCAGAGAGAAACCGAGAACCTGTTAGTGCTCACACTGGAGGTTCCCTCTGTGGTAGCGTTCCACAGAAAAAGGAATAAATCTTCAGAACAGTGTGAAAAGGAAAGAACAGTGTCTCCTTAAAGTTTTTTTTAAACTAGACGTCTTCTGGAATTATTTTTGTGATCTTTAGTGCTAACTTTACATCTCTCATGCTGCTGTTGCTGAGTATTTTACCCAGCAGAGAACACTTCACCGTGTGTGTTTGTTCAGCACTCAGAATGTTCTGACAGCATCTCTCTGTGTGTGTGTGTGTGTGTGTGTGTGTGTGTTTCCAGCATGTGGGCTGTGACAACATCCTGGGCTCGGACGCCAGAGAGGATATATGCCGTGTGTGTGGAGGAGACGGCAGCACATGTGAGACCATTAAAGGCCTGTTCAATGACTCGCTACCCAGAGGAGGTCAGTGTTCACCAAGCACCAGCCTTCAGGAAACCATCACAAGAGCAAAAATAGCCAAACGGCACTGATTAGCCAAGACTAACTCTTCTCCCCGAGCACACACGTGATGTCATAACCATTTCCAAGCAGTGAGTTATAAGGCAGATTAGTGCGGTGCGCTGGCTGGAGCTCAGGACCGCCGCTCTGTTTCAGGCAGCCCCTATAAGGCCGTTTAGTCTGAAAAATACAGCATGCAGAAACCGGCCATGCGTGGAAATCTCCTCTGAGCGAGGATGTGGAATGAAAGGAGTAAAGAGAGAGAGAAAGAGAGAGAGAGCACTCCTCCGATCCCCCTCAGACCGAGCGCTCCACACTCCTGCCAAACGCGACAAGTTTTTAATCGCTTTCCGCAACAGACGTCCCTGCTGAAGCGAGCGCAGAGTGCACAAGTCAGCGCTGTTTTTTTGGCACTGACTGCTGACACACGGCCAGAGCAGCACACTCGCCAAACTCTACATTTTTCATGTTTTTTTTTTTTTTGTATGTGCTGTCACCCAGTGATAAAGCTTATGTTTTTGGTTAAGAAGCAAGTTGTCAAAATAGAAGCAGTAACACAATATACATGAGTATTAATTGCATCATGCACTGAGGGAATGAATAAAGCGTCTAATATCGCTCACTTGATGATGTGGATCAGAGTCCAAGAGCCATCTCTATAGCACGAGAACATTTTCTCCTTTTAAGGTATAGCTAGTAAATCGTCTGAAACCTTTGAGAGGGGAGAGAGGGCTTCTCCGGCCGTACATCCTTCTCTTATTATGGATTTTGCCTTCAGTGACTGAACTCATTCCCTCTGTTTCATCTCTCTCCATATTTACAATAAAGAAAAGTCGCTTTCTAGAACATTATATCATAGCCAAGGTATTCATCTTTACTCCACAGTGCTGCTGAATCCTGCGCTCTGATTGGTCAGAAGGTGTTGATTAGTTTTCTATAACAGCAGCTGACAGTAGCGCAGGTTTATATTAATGCGCTCGTTCTGATACGTTACCGTTTCTATAGCAACAGCTCATTCACACTGACGTGTACAGCGGAGGCTCCACTTATAATAAACAGATTAAAAAAACCTGTGTTTAACATTTTCTGTATGGAGAAATGTGTTTATTTAACAGTTAGGGAAGGAGTCTCCAGTGTCAGCGCTTTGTAACAGTCAGAGGTGAAGCTGTAACTGTAAGTTTTCGGAAGTTTACGCTTCTTTGCGGTTTCTCGCTAACATGCGGAACAAGCTGCGTTTATTTTTTTGTCTTATTAACTTGGAGAGAGAGAATAAAGAGAAGCTGGTGAGGGAACGAGTGTTTATAGCTGCTATAACGTAAGTGACAGCAGGAGCTAACTTGTTTCACCAACATTAAATGTAACTGTAAACAGATAAACAAATATGATGTGACATTTTTAATACATAAACAAAAATACAAAAATATTTATTGGCAAACAACATTCAACAACTCATGCAGAGCCCTTTTCTTCTAAGAGTGTAAAGAAGGTTCTCAGAGGGTTCTTTAGTTTTCCTTCCATCAGAAAAGATTCCACATAGAGCTCCTTTTCTGTAGCTAGAACTTTATCCATTGACAGCTTAGACGCTATATGATCTGAGAAATAAAAGATCAACCTGTTATGCTAAAGGGTTCTTCAGTTTGTCCTTCTAGGAGAACCCTTCAGGATGTTGGGTAGAGTGTGGGACCGTTAACATCACCGTCTCTCAGCATTTCACTGTAACTTTTTACTGCATTTAATCATTTCCTGTATTATATATAACTTTAATAATGATACAGACTTTTCCTTTTCCAGGATATATGGAAGTTGTCCAGATTCCTAAAGGTTCCGTCCACATCGAGATCCAGGAGGTGGCCATGTCGAAGAACTACATCGGTGAGTGTTCTGTTGGCTTCTTTAAGTGCTGGTCATGAGCACAACATCACTGCGTGGAGATGTCATTTCCTCAGACGCAGTTCAGCATTTAAGTGAGGAACAGAGGGTTCTGTGAAATGGTGTATACACACACACACACACACACACTCACACACTCACGCGCTGGCAGTCGTGCAGTTCTCTTGGCACGTATCCTGCAGGTGTAAACGTAAATTTCTGTGACAGACAGCGTCTCTTCTCTTTCTCATGGCTCATGGATGAATAGAGTCTTTCACTTCCACAGCCGGGTCTCTAATTAAAACAATCGACTCGGCGTCCAATTAAGCTGTTTGGAGGACAAACATTAATCCGGCCAAGTGTCTGACAGATTGTTGGGTTTGGTTCTGTGTGCGGGTGACGTCGGGGTTGGGACAGAGTGCACTCGTCTGTACAGACACTGAGGTTTATTAGCGAATGTGTAAGATGTGGTTTAAACACGAGTTCTGGACATTAATGCTTACGGCTAACAAACAGCACTGTCTGTCCGTGTGGCCTGACATCAGCACTGCAGTGCAGTAAGATCTAACGATGACCAGTTTCATCTAAAATAACTGAAAGATCCTCATTTTGGGTTCTCTTTCAGAAAAAGTTTCAAGTAGAACCCTTTTTTTTATCCATTCAAAGAAACTCATTTTAGAATCTTGTGTCTGGTATCCAAAAGAGTCCTTCAGTTTGTCCAAGGTGAACCCTTCAGGGTTTTATATGGAGAACACTACAACAGAGAACCCTCTAATATCTAAAGTAGTACACTAGCACCCACAAAACCTCTTACCCTTCTCTTGAGGAACCCTTTTTTTCCCCCAAGAGTGTATACTAGCAAGGAGTGCTTCAGTTTTTAGATCTAGGGTTTCCTTAAAGGTTCTATGGTTTCTCTTTCAGAAACATTTCCAAGTAGAACCGTTATACATTCAAATAACCTTAGAGCCTTTATATATGCTTAGAAACTGAAGGGTTCTTCAGTTTGTCCCTCTAATGGAACCCTTATTCATTACTCTTATTCATCCAAATAGGACAGAACCATCCAAGCAGGACACTAGTACCCACTACACCCCTTAACCATCCATACAGAACCCCTTTCTTCCCAAGAGTTTACACTACCAAAGATCTCCTCGGTTTGTCTCCACAAAATGGTTTCTGTTTCAGAAAAGGTTCCAAGTAGACCTGTTTTTTGGAAGGTAGAACCGTTCTTTGATTTGTTCTTAATTGTTCCTTGATATGTCCCTCTGAACTTTTAAGGGTTCAAAGTAAAAACCTACAACAGAGAACAGAACCGTTAAATGTCTGAGTATTACACTAGAACCCATTATACCTCTTGCATAGAACACTCAGAGGAACTCTTTCAGGAACTCTCCATCTAGCATCTTACAGTGTTCTTCAGTTCGTCTCTCTAGGGGTTCTGTAAAGGTTCCATGTAAAAACTATTTGTTTACTCTTTTAGAAATGTAGAACCTCTCTGTAAAGCTTGAACCGTTAACCATCTAACGGTTTTCTATAAAAGTACATGTCTGCTTCCTTCCCCGGGCTGAAGTTTCATCGACTCTGCTGTCATTTGCATATTGGAACCTGATTGGCTGTTGTATTTAATGATGCAATAACACTTCCTGTCTGTCATTAGTTTAACACTAACTTGTGTTCTAAAGCTGTTCTGGTTTCTTAAAATAGCAGGCAAAACATTTGCAGTGATCGTTTTCATACTTTGTCCACTCTGTGTACTTAAATTAATGATCCTCAAATCATTTCATTATAAAAAATAATTTTTTTTAGAAAGTTAAAGGTGTCGTAAAGGAGCAGTGTAACATTCTGCAATAAAGTTGCAGGTGAAATATGACTATAGCGCATCTCCAACTGTTCTATCTGTCATATTCCAGTCCAGCAGCACTGATCAGTTAAAGTGCGTTCTCCTGTTCTTCCAGTTTTGCTTGCGTCAGCACTGAGAGGTTGTAAAACTATCGCAACTAAAAAAGATCTTCTTTTTAAATGGAGTGACAGGCACGGAACCAAAGTGAGTCCTAATACAGATGAGAGCGGGGAACTTCTGGAACGCTCGTCTGCAATTTAGCTCCATCTTAATCAGGACAGGAGTGAATATCTGGAGATGTGTTTTGTTCCTGGAGACAGGACTACTGCTTTGACGACGCTGCTGGAACACTACTAGGGGGGATTTGTTCCAGACCTTCACCTGAGCATCTTTTTTTCCCTCACTCTCTCTGTCATGCTTTCTTCATCTCTTTTGAAGGAAGTAGTGCAGTGCAGTGTAACGCTGCCATCCTGCTGTCCGGCTGGAGATCTAATACTGAACTCACACACACCGGTACTCGCACCTCAGACATTACTGCAGACCTCAGTGCTATTCAGAAGTTATGTGAGAGTTACACAGACGGGGGCGGAGTTTGTCAGAGGTGTGTCTCAGTTACGCTCCGTTCTTGCGTGATCTCGGCTGGAATGAAGTCCACCGCCGCTGTCTGGCAGTTTCATATAACCACAACATGTCACGCTGAAATTTATGTTCTGGCTGCAAATACATTCAAACTCACTATAGTACATCAATCAAGGACAATTTTAAATATATAAATACTACAGAATTCATCGTTCATCTTAATCAGGGACACGGCTTATCTGGAGGAGGGAATATATTATGGTTAAAATGATGATTAAAGTTAAAGTTTCGTTAAAGCTCGGTCAGATTATCCTTCACAACACAAACACTGGCAAGCAGCACTACATGCAGGTGATTTTAATAATCTGGATGTGGAGCTCAGAACCTAAGTAGCTGCATAACCCGACTCTGAATACCAGGAACTTTCCCAATGTAAATACTGATGTAACTTCTGGACTTAAGTTGCTGACTCTGAATACGACTGTTTAGAATATTGTTGCTGTTCAGTTCTTCAGGTGTTTATTGTATGTGAAATTAGAGACAGGCGGCTAAGTAAAGAGGGTCAGGTTGTCATTGCTGCATAAATTTGTAGAAAGAAATGCATCGTTTTTCCCGTCGGGTATACTGCTCACTGTGGGTTTGTACGGAGATCAGTTTTCAACCATCATCTTTCAGGGTTTCTGTGCTGGATCTCACCACAGCCAGTCAGAGTGTCATACAGTGTGAAGTGTAAAAACCACAGACACGGTTGGAGAACCAGCGTCTCGGAACTGTCTGTCTCGGTGGATTAACCTGCCGTCTTTTACTCTCGCACAGCTTTAAAATCCGAGGGAAACGATTATTACATCAACGGCGCATGGACCATCGACTGGCCTCGCAAGTTCGACATTGCAGGAACGGCGTTCCACTACAAGAGACCGACGGATGAAGTGGAGTCTCTGGAGGCACTCGGGGCCACCACGGAGAACCTGGTCATTATGGTACGTAGTTTACAAAGTCATTCACAGGAAGCATGGAGAGTAACACCATCAGTAAGAATGCTTAAGGCAGGGATCTCAAACATGTTTACACCTCAGCGCTGTCGCATTCTGGATCCTGAACAGAAGGTGTAATCGTTCATATGGTTTTATCGTTCATAAGGAGAGATGTGTTCATTTAACATTTATGGAAGGAGTCTCCAGTGTCAGCGCTTTGTAACAGTCAGAGGTGAAGCTTTAAGTAACTAAGCTTTCCGACATCTTCAGGACAGAAGAGTTTACGCTTTTAATCTGCGTGTTTTTTCATTATTAACTTGAGAGAGAAAAGAGCGACTGGTGGGGGAACGACTGATTATAGCTGCTATAACGTAAGTGACAATAATGTAGTAATGAACTTGTTTCCCAAACATTAAGGATAAAAAGTATGATGCGTGGTTAGTTACGTACACATTAATAAACGTTAACATCAGCCTCACTGGTGAATTAACACATTAACACAAATATACAGCGCTGTGCAAAAGAAATGCTGTAAAGCAAAGACGCTTTCAAAAATGATGAAATTAAACATTTCCACGTAAACAAAATGTACAGTAAGGAGCAGGAAACAGTAATAAACAATAAAAGTGTTAGTGGAAGGGAATATTTGGTGTGAAAAGGCTTTGCTTTTAAAAAAACGCGGCTGTAGTCTCAGGTACACAGGTTTCCGGAGCATGGTGGAGAATCGGCCTCAGCTCTTCTGGAGACTCTGGTTTTTGTCTGTTGCTTTCTTTACTCACATAGAAACATTTTTCTGTAATATTTTATAAAATATTACATGGACTCAGTAACGCAGAAGTCATTATTTCACTCCTCATTTGTACTAAAATAAATAAATAAATAAAAGGGTACTTAAGACTTTTGAACGTTGGTGTTTTATTATTTTATTATTTGGCTTATTTTAAAAAAGGGGGGGGCACAATGTCTTTAAAGGTAAAATAACAGTATTTTTGATCATCTGAACATTGTGTGTGTCATGCACTCACTCACTCACACACACACACACACACACACACACACACACACACACACAGAGCACGTTTCAGTGTGTGTTGTATTTTTGTTGGTATTTCCAGCACTTCAGTCCAGACAAAAAATTCAGAGTTTCAGCATGAAACACACACACACACACACACACACACACACACACACACACAAATGTGCTCTGTGTGTGTGTGTGTGTGTGTGTGTGTGTGTTTGGCCAGACAGAGGTTTTCTGTGCACACACATATATAGCTGTTAAAACTACGAGCCAGAGTTCAAGTGAGGTTTGTGCACAGATGTGGACTTTATTTAGAGAGAGAGCCAGACAATTTCAAACAGAGAGCGTTTAAAACACCTCCTCACTCCGCCCTGTGTGTGTGTGTGTGTGTGTGTGTGTGTGTGTGTGTGTGTGTGTGTTATAAGTACACTTTTTCAAGGTTTTCATGGTATGACAAGATT
>JAKKZJ010000017.1:22761790-22776558 GCA_033441845.1 Pangasius mekongensis | reverse complement strand
ATGTCTTTAAAGGTAAAATAACAGTATTTTTGATCATCTGAACATTGTGTGTGTGTGTGTGTGTGTGTTTAGCCAGTAAACTTCCACACACACACACACACACACACACACACATTCCTTAAGCCTGTGGTTTCCAAAGTGACACAGAGCAGATTTTATTATTCTGTATATATTTTATATTCTATAACTTTTATCATCCTACATCATGGAGGTGACGATCATTATCAACTACTCTCAGAGTTATTACAGTTCTTATTAATTTATTGACTAATTTTGGGTTTTATCTGAAGCTCATTAACTAGAACAAGTGTTAATAATGTCAGCTTACAACGAACAGCCATGAAAATGATTTTTATAATAAGGAAAGTTTTGAAATGACACTTTAACTGAGTCACTGCTTAGATGAAAGTAATAAACACTGTTACAGTACAATGCTGAGTGACAGAGTGGTGCGAGGAAGCAGAGTTACTCTTACACCCCGACTGTTTTATTCCTCTTATAACACAGCACTCAACGATTAAAAAGTGTAATTTGTTTTTTAAAGAACAACGTGTCATAGATTTTATCCGTTTATAGTTACATTTAATGTTCGTGAAACAAGTTGTCACTTACGTTATAGCAGCTGTAAACAGTCGTTCCCTCACCAGCCTCGCTTTATTCTCTAAGAATAAGAAAAAGATAAACGCAGCTTGTTCCGCATGTTAGCGAGAAACCGCAAAGAAGCGTAAACTCCTCTGTCCTGAAGACGTCGGAAAACTTAAAGCTACAGCTTCACCTCTGACTGTTACAAAGCGCTGACACTGGAGACTCCTTCCATCACTGTTCCATAAACACATTTCTCCGTACAGAAAACTTCACCATTACTATAGAAACGATAATGTATCTGAACAAGCACATTCATATAAACCTGTGATTTGTAGCTGCACTACAGTTTATAGAAAACTAATCAACACCTTCGGAATTCAGCAGCGCTGTGGTGTACTGTGCGTTAATGCAGTAAATAATGTTAGTTTAGGGAAGTGTAATGTACTGTAATGTTACAGCTGATCTCAGACCTGTGGTGATACACAACCTCTATGTGCAGGTGCTACTGCAGGAACAGAATCCAGGTATCAGGTACAAGTTTAACGTTCCCATCCAGCGCACGGGCAGCGGGGACAACGACGTGGGCTTCACCTGGCACCACCTGCCCTGGTCTGAGTGCTCCGCCACCTGCGCAGGAGGTGAGACACACACACACACACACACACACACACACACACACACACACACACACACACACACACAGGTGCAATGCTCACCTGTACAGCTGCAGGTAGAAATCAGACTCCCTGAGAATCGTATAGGTGGAGGCGCCTCGCTTATTTGTTGTTCACCTCTTAAACTCTTCCACATTTTGTAATGCTGCAATAATTTTGCAAACTATACTGATTAGAATTTTTTGTCCATTTCAGTTCCAGGTTCTAAAACTGCAAAATGTGGAAAAGTCCAAGGGGGTGGGGATGTGGGGGTGGGTGTGAATACTTATGCATAGCACAGTAGTTATGATATGAACTTCAGATATGGTATTTCTCCTCTGCTATCTCTGCTATCGTCTGAATTCATGGCACAGTCCGAGGTCTGCCTCTGATTTGCAGTTCTGAACGCCAGAACCACACATTAATGTGAGCTCTCACCTCAAACACAACCAGACTGTGCTCAGCCTCGCCAAACGCAAATGGCTTCCTTACAACAACAAATAGTTTTCCTTCTCTGCTCTTTTTTTCCCCTCTCGAGCTGCGGCCACTGAAAACATTCAGAGTGCTTGCGATACGCGGCCGAAAAAATGCAAACGCCGCAGACTGGACTGCAGTAAGAGGGTGGGGGCGGAGTGGTGGGTGGGGAGAGGGATTTCGACCACCACGGAGTGCACACGCAGTGCGCCTTGAACTCCACCTCATTTACGCTAATCTGAAAATCCCCCGGAGCAACACTTATGTCATTTGCGAGATGTTTTGTTGTTAACGTTCCTCCTTGGCAGACTCGAAGCCCTTCGTCTGGCGAATTCCACTGCGAGGATTTAAACCCTGTTGCCTTTCTTGATGTTAAAAGCTATAAAGTGTTGGAATAGTCTTTTAAGACACTACATCACATTTGCACCAGTCCAGATGCTTGGCTTGAGTTTTGCCTGTTTTTCACGCCGCTGTTTCATTGTTGCGAGTCCAATAACAGGTTTATTTAGAGAAGCCTTATTTAGAACGATACTCACAATAGCGCTAGATTGTAAACCAGTGTCGAAGTAAATCTTTTTTATTGCGTGATGGTGCAAAGAAGTGAATTCAGCTCGAGTTGAAAACGACACGGTCCAACCCTGACTTGCATTATTATTTTGCATGATTTCAGCATCACTGTGAGTAAGCATCAGACATAACAAGCTCTCACAGCTTAGTGGACGCCTTTTCAATTGCTCAAAATAATGGGTTCCCCCGACAGGGCTGATAGAATAAAAATGTGTGTATGGAGGGCTAGAATATGCTCTCTCTCACACACATGGTGGCCTTGCAGGCTGGCCAGGCTTGGCATTCACCAGGTTTAACTTCAGCTTTTCATATTTTTTTTTCCTCTGGAGGCCCCGTACGGCGCAGCACCGATGGCTTCGTCTGCTGAGCACACAGTGCAGCGCTGGCTCCGACTCTCACCGCACTAATCTCGCAATCAAGAGCCAAAGAAAAGAAGGGCTTCTCTGTAAAAGTCATTCAGCAAGACACTCACTTAAAAACTGAGGCATTTACACACCTAGAAATACCGCTGAGGGGAACATTATCCAGCTCCCGGCCTTCTCTGGGCACCGAGTGCTCTGTCAGCGAGCGGCCCCCTGGAGGAAGCGGCTTGTTTTCAGCGCGTGCACGCTGACCGTACAGCCACACGACACTTCACCGAGTAGTGAATTTTGTGAATTTTCACTGTGTTCACAGGCTCGCAGAAACAGGAGGTGGTTTGCAAAAGGCTGGACGACAACTCGGTGGTCCAGAACAGCTACTGCGATCCTGACGGAAAACCACCGGAGAACCAGAGGCCCTGTAACGCGGAACCCTGTCCACCTGAGTGAGTATAGGAGTAACCATAAAAAGTAAACCATAAAAAAGATTCATCCTCTGCTCATTTAGGAGGTCTGCTGCTATCGCGTGCTGGTTATGCTCAAAACTTCATCTCGCGTTTCCAGATTCAGCAAAACACCACAATTCCTAAAAAATAATAATAATTATAATAATAGCCATTCCATCGTGTTATCTTGTGATTTGACCTCATTGCGGAGTTCAGAACCATTCAGACCTCACCTGCTTTTGCAGAAAACACTCAAACCCCAAACAGCAACATGATTTATTTCTTCATTTGTGAACTATTTTGGATATAAACCCATGCCAAAAGAAGAAAAGGAAAAAAGCCTCTGCGTCAGAAATGGAGGAGAGAAGTGTAAAAAGTGCCCACCTGTGTTTAATTGTATCAGCGAATCAAGTTTATGAAGTCCCGTGGGACAATATCCATAACGCAGGAGGCCAAAACCTTACACTTCCCTTCTCCTGCCAATGGGCCGTGCAGTCAATCAGAGCTCAGTCAGCTGTGCAGAGTCTCAGTTGAGGGAGAAAAAAATATGGGGTGAAATGGTTTTTGGTGGTTCAGCTGCGGTTCTGTGCCAGTGGAGGTAGAACTGAACCTGAACTGAAAGATAGACATCACTCACAACACCATCACTAACCTGTTCCCAGCTCCACCAGCCCCCGAGTTCCTCAGAGAACCTCAGAGAACCTCTGCATGTCTGACAGCGCTGTGTTTTTGTCCTGATCTCTTTCTGACCTTCACACTAATGACGAGGATTGATGGTTAATTTGCTTATATCATGAGCACATCATGAAAAACTGAATTCTGTATCAATGCACCAGGATTTAAACCAATAAAAGTGCTACACTACAGTCTTTCTTCTGTCCAAGGATACAGTAACGTTTGGATTTGATCAAAGTTTTGTCATTGTTTTTATAAAAGTCACTCGAAGGTGTGTGTTACAGTCATTTTCACGTCATGTGTAATAAACTCACTGTAAGGCACGCCCTCGAGCGGCTTATTGCTTTAATTTGTACTTTTAGAACTAATAAATTTCACACTGTTGACCATGATGATTTCTTGGACTTGATTAGACACGAGTTCATGCCTGGTTTAGATCTCGTTTGCTAGGCCATTATCAGTTTGTTAGCGTTAATGGGGATTCTTCAGATCCTAAAATATTCAGTACAGTGTCCCACAGGGTTCAGGATTAGTCCCACTATTATCCTCCTTTTATATTCAGACACTTGGACATTTCCTTCCCAAAAATAATGTTAGCTTTCAGTTCTACGCTGATGAGACACGATTACATTAATCAGTTCGATCAGCACTCGAAGGTCAGTTTATAAACTTATTAGCACCTTTAGGATTATTCAAGGACTGAGCTTTACTACACTCTTAGAAAATAAACACTTCTTTGGTTTGTCCATCTGAGGGAATCTTTAAAGACTCCTTGGAGAAAATGAAGGGTTTTCACTTTAAAAATAAATCTCTACCAAACACCTTTTTTAAAAAAAAAAAAAAAGTTTTTAACAGGTTTAGCACTCTGTGTTTCAAACCGTCACATCTGAATGATGGTAAAGTTGTTGATATGATCTCTGTAAGAAATGACAGGGATGATGATGTGTGCTCCAGGTGGTTTATCGGCGACTGGTCAGACTGCAGTAAGTCGTGTGACGGAGGGACGCGGATGCGCACGGTTCTCTGCATCCGCAAAATCGGCCCTGCAGACGAGGAGAACCTGGAGGACGTTCACTGCCTGACACATCGACCAATCGAGCGCGAGAGCTGCAACAATCAGTCCTGTCCTCCACAGTGGGTTCCTCTGGATTGGTCTGAGGTGAGAGCATCATGTGGGTTCTACTCCGGTTTGGAGAACTACAGCCACTTCCTGAGAGATTAAACATGTCTAGATCATCATTAGGGGCTTAGTTATAGACTTAGTTAAGATGACTGAGATTACAGTTCCAGCTTCTGAGCTTCTCCTGGTTTGTCAGGACAGAGGTTTCTCTACAGCGTGGGAATGAAACTGAATATGAATACGTTATATGAGCAGATACTGTCTTCTAAACAAATACAAATACAGATATGAAGAGGAGGTGCACTTTTTTTTCATGCTGAGATTAGTGAACCTGAAATGTACGAGTCTTTCGAGTCTTTCTCATGCTCAGTCTTTTCCTGCGAAAGTTACCAGTGGTGCGCACGCATTTCTGCCCACGCAGTCCACACACTGGCCGCAGGACAACACATCTCTGCTGGAGTGTCCAAAAAATAATCCCTTCATTTATTTTTAAAAATATTAACGTGTAGTTTTGTTGCACATGAAGAACGTTGCCTTTGCTGTGAAGATAAGACGTCAGGAAGGGAAGATAGGAAAGGAAACGAGTTAAAATACTCCGTCACTTATGAAGAAAAGAGGAAGACATCATTCGAAACTGTGTGTCCACTCACAATAAAAACGAAATGTTGTGCTTTTCTAAAATACAGAAAACAAACAGGATGCACTTTCCTCTGTGTCCATCTCCGTGAACTTCTATCTGGAGCGCGTCACAAAATTAAAGCGAAACTCAGCGTGTAATTGTGGCACAGAGAGAAATATGTCTACTGAAACGTTGAAATGTCCACTTTAAAATTAAACGATTTAAATCCAAGACAAATATTAAATCAGTGCATTGTTTTATGTGAATGAATGAACAGGATGGTTTTCACAGCGTGTTGTAGCAAACACTCTGGTCTGCATAATGCAGTACTCAAACGTCTTCTGAAAATATATTTAATGTGTTTTATATTATCTCAGTGTGCTTAAAATGTTTTTACTAACCAAGTCTAAACTTGATTTTCTCAAAAATACACACATGTACATCCATGTTGCTTACATGTTATTGTAGCAGAAATTGTGCTGAATGTAGTGTAATGAGAGTTTTGCCATTAATGTGCTGTAAGTAACTGAAATAGGAACAAATGTCGGAACATGTCAAAACATCTCCAGGATCCAAAACCATGCCTCAGACTCCTGAGGGTTAAAGACACGAGAAGCACTCTAGCGGGAAACTGGGAGAACTTCATTTGGGAAATGAGATGTGATATAAACCATGCAGGACTTTACCCAGCGCTGATTCTGTAGTATGATGCTTCTGGAAGCCAGACTGCGTCTCACTGAGTGAAGACACGACTGTAGTAAATGAATGAGACGTGTTTAACAGCTACAGAGAAGCTCATGGACCTCCTGGACTGCAGATGCCTAAAGCAGAACCCCGAGACTTTAAATCTTAACAGCTGTAAAAAGAGTATTGTTGAATAAAGTTGTCTCGTTTCTCTCCTGTGTGTGTGTGTGTGTGTAGTGCACTCCGAAGTGTGGCCACGGCTTTAAACACCGCATCGTGTTGTGTAAGAGCAGTGATTTGACTAAAACGTTCCCACCAGCGCTGTGTTCAGAGCTCATCAAACCCCCGGTGAGGATGCGCTGCAGTCTGGGCCGCTGTCCACCTCCACGCTGGATTCCCGGAGAGTGGGGACAGGTACGGACACGGCCTTACACTAATCCCCGTCAGCAAACACACACCTGTCTCTCTGTCTGTGCGTCTGTGTTTATGTCTCTCTGTGTGTGTGTGTGTGTGTGTGAGAGAGAAAAAGAGAGAGAGAGAGTGAGAGAGAGAGAGAGAGAGAGAGAGTAAGTGTCTTTGTGCGCATGTCTATCAATCTTTCTATCTGTGTCTGAAACACTCAAGTCTCAAAATGTTTTTTTTAAATAAAATATTAAAATGCATTTTTTTAAATAAAATATTAATGTTTACTTAAACGTATATAATAAACGTAGAGGTTATATGTTAGTATAGAGGTTTTTTTTCTCCGTTTCTGGCAGAATAATCCCAAAATTCTAATTTATTTTTCAAGATTTAGAGGTTTGTTGAAATGGACTTTTTGTTTTTTTTTATCTTAAAATAAATTAATATTTCCTCAAAATAATGACATTTTCTTGCAGTGGCCTTAAAGTTTAGTTTTCCCATCAGGGCAACAGCACAAAAGTTAACGTTTTTTTTTTAAAACTTGGTCAGTAGGTGCTACCTCATGAGACGGCCAGTGAAACGTCTGACACACTGCTGCCAGAAACGAGTCTCTGTACTGTAACCTGCACTATGTTTTCTAACCTCTTTTTATTTTAACTGAATATATATACAGTATGTATATAAAATAATTTGTGAGGCTTGCGTACAAGAAGGTGACATTAATACAGTTCAGTGTCTGTACAGAAGGGACGTGAGCTCCAGCTGAGCTCCTGCGTAAGAGAACGTGTGTTTTAGTGAGCGGTCAGCAGAATTTACACTCGGATGATAAACTGAGGGCTTTAGAGAGGCAGTGACGTGCGACCGTGAGACAGAGAGAGAGAGAGAGTTAGAACCGGCCGATGGTCATAGCGTCATTCTGAATGTTTGAACTTTATCTCTGCTGAAGACGAGGCTTGCGTCAGGGCCAAGAACATGATGAAAAAAAAAAAAAGCGCACTTTGATTAGTGACTGTTTCTCAGATCTGCAGCTCAGGACATGTTCTCTACAGCACTACAGACCTGAAGCTGCTTTTCTAGTTCAGAAACATTTCAATCCCGTGCCCTAAAAAAGCACTCTTCTGGGTTTTTTTTTTTTTAAACCAAAAACTTGTAAAAGATTTTATTTGCGAAACTGATGATAAAAACAATAACAGTATAAAAGTATTCAGGCTTGTATTATAAGTTTGAATTTTCCAGCAAATCTGCCTTGGTGCCAGACACGAGGTCAAACTTCAGATACAGTTCATTTAAGGAAATTTTTTAAAAAAAGAAAGAGAGAGAAAGAAAGAAAAAGCTTTGCTTTTTGATCGCTGGTTGATTATTTGAGTGATTTTAAATAAACTCAGACAGGGCTTCAGCAGCTCAAGTTGTCTAAAAATGTAGACCTGACCAGTTTAATAAGTGTAATCAATACTGGCAGTTACACCCACAAAACTCCATAAAAGGCAAAGAGCTGAAAATGACAAAATGGCGACTAAACAGAGAAAGAGCGCCTCGTAAGTGCAGCCTGCTGTAAATCTTCCAGTAACGCAGCTCAGCCACTGCAGCAGGTCAGTTTCCATAGGCACACAGTACCCGTTATAGGGTGCCATTACTTTTGTCCTCATTGGACGGCTAGTCTTATTTGTTTTAATTTATGGATTTGTTTTGGAATTGCTTCCTTTGAAGTCATTTGCGTTAGTGAGTCTCCTTATACACAGCATTTACACAAACTCAGGAGTGAAGCGTAGGATACAAAAGTCTTTCCAAACGAACTGGATGTTCATGAACACCATGGTTCTTGTGTAAACGAGTCTCCTGCGAGTGATTTACGAATAAATCTGTTCGAATCCAGAGCACTTATGATTTGGCGTCGTGCCAGATGAGTGGATCACGGCCCGGATGGGAGGACAGCGATGGTGCTTTACTCCTACAGCGCTCCGAGTCTAAATGCAGACAATATCCAGAAAAGTTTCAGGATCCTCCTCTAGAACAAGACGCCGTAATTCTCTTTAATGAACAGGAAGCGTTCTGACAGGAGATCTGCAGGTGATTGGTTTAAATCCTGCTTAAAGCCGCCTGTGACTCAGCTGTTAATTCAGTAGGAATGATCCGGGAGCGTCACAGGCTGCTGGAAACTCATTTGAGGTTACTAGAAGTCCTGCAGAGATCCTGGAGCTGCCATCACGTCTTTCTGCTCTCTCTCACGCACGTACACACACCGAGCCAATCGCAGAAGGTCAGCGCTTCTGAAGCACGGCGCTCATTACCGTCCCGTCCCAATGAGCGAGCAGCGAGCTGCGTTTGTGTGTTGCGTTCGGTCACTGAGCAACGGCTCGTTTTTTCCACTGGCTCACAGTGTGAGGAGACAACTGGAAAAATCAGAAGTCTTTAACGTTTGTCGTGTGTAAACCCCTCCACCCACTCATCCCCTCGTCCCTAAACACCGACTCTATAATATACAACAGATGACAGTAGTGCAAACTTCAGTGAAACTAAAGCACTGACCTTCCCCCAGTAGCCGAGTGTCCACTCTGAGCTTCAGTGCTTAAGGATGTGTTTATAGTGCAGGATAAACTAAGCCTGAATAAAGATGAGCTCAGCATCAGGACTCATCCACTTCATTTCTGTAATGCTGAAACATAAGACGGCCTGAGAAACAAACACACTCGTGCTGATTTATAAAACGTACGCCTTTCGCACACTTTTCTGGCCACAACCTTCAGAATCTTAAAGGTGCATTACTTAAGTTTCATCAAGACTGGAGCGCTAGTGGTGAAGTAGATGAAGTAAAACAACATGTGCACAAAAAAACCACGCCCCCAAAATCTACGATGGGAAGAGGAGTTCGGTTAGAGTTAGCGTTAATGAGGATCGTCATGATGTCGCTTTCGAGCGATGAGACGAAATAACCTTACTTCGTTATTTAGAAACAGGTGATAAGAGTATCTAACATACTGAATTAGGAGAGATAACTTTACTCAGCCATGCAACTACTTCATAGCTGAGTTATAACAATATAAAAACTTGAAATTAGTTGTCCTGTATTTCTTTGTAATTAGCTTCCATGAGGTTTTCAGCTGACTGTTAGCTGCACAGGATTTAGCTATTATTACATTTCTATGAAGGTGCAATATCCAAAGCACCACCTTACCTGGCTCTCTAACTGATAAAAAGAGTTTCTCTCTGAGTCGTTATCTAAAGCTCGACATTTAAACAGTACAATGCTTTACACAGATTGTGTTTACAAACTGCAAACTCTAAAGGAGCAATACTGTTAATTCCTCGTCCAACTTCATCCCTTTCATCAGAAATAAGTTTGTCCGTCTGTTCATTCTGGATTTATTGCATTTCTTGGAAGTTTTTTGGAAGCACAGTGTGGATTTTTGCTCACAGTGAAAGTATCTGGCTGTGCTGGGCCCATGTGAACCCACACAAGCAGGTTTCCCAAAATACACTCGTGCTCATGTTCTTGCTTAAAGTGTTATTTTTATGGTGTTCTACATAATTCCCAGGCTATTTCTACTAGTAAGTAAAGAATGGATTATTGTACCTTTAAAGGTGAACACAAACTTTAAAACACAGAAGGTCTGTGATTGGTCATCTGGTGCGACAGTTAGTGGTCGAAATTTAGTAGGGTCTCGAGTGAAGCTAAAGGTCTGGATTGTGAGGATACCTATGGGACTAGCAGGATTAATAGATGCTAATTGTGTGTGTGTGTGTGTGTGTGTGTGTGTGTGTGTGTGTGTGTGTGTGTGTGTGTGTGTGTGTAGTGCTCAGCACAGTGCGGTTTGGGACAGCAGATACGGACGGTGCAGTGTTTGTCCTACACCGGACAGCCGTCTAATGATTGTCCCGAGGCTCTGCGTCCCAGCATGATACAGCCGTGTGAGAGTAAATGTGATGCCACGCCCATCGCCAACGGTGACGGTGAGTACCAGGACTTTCCTAAAGTGAACATTTAATTGCTTGACATATCAGTTAGAAAAAAATAATAAAATAAACTATAAAAAGGTTCTATGTAGAACCACAGACAAATGTCTGTAAGTCCCCTAACCATCCAAGAGGACACCAGAACCATCCAGTTAGGACATTAGTAGACCTCTTAACCGTCCAGACAACTCTTGAAGAACACTTATTTCTGAGAGCGTACACCACCAAAGGGTTCCTCAGTTTGTCCCTACAGCAAATGGTTTCTGTTTCAGAAAAGGTTCCAAGTAGAACCGTTAAAGGGATGTTGGGTTTGTCTGTCTGGGGGAATCTTTAAAGGTTCTACGTACCCATAACCATCTGAGTAGGACACCAGAACTTATTAGAGCCCTTACATAGACCACTTAGAGGAAACTTTTCTTTTTCCTCTTTGGTTTGTTGCTGTAAGGTTCTCTAAGGGTTCTCCATAAAATTCTTTTCTGTTTTAGAAAAGTAGAACACTTGTGGAAAGCTAGAACTTTTAACAATTTCAGGAACTTCTGAGAAACCCTCAAAGGTCTGCTTCCTTCTCCGGGTAAACCGGTCTGAGGTTTTATAAGCGCTCCTGTCATTTGCATATAGGAAGCTGATTGGCTGTAGCGGTTTATGATGCAATAACGCTTCCTGTCTGTCACGTGGTTAACGCTAAATCCGATTTTCAGCTCCTATTTCTTAAAAGAACACACAAAATATTTCACACATTGTGGGCAGAGCTAAAAGTAGTTTACTGATTACAGATTAGTGATCATGTCTCTGGCTGGAGAAGTCACAGTGTCTGGTGGAAAAGTGCGATAATTATTGGCACCCAAACTGTTCAACAGCTTTCCTTTCCATATCAGATCAGTCCTCCAAATGGACCTTAATCTTGCACTTAATTGTGCCTTAATGGAGAGCAGTGATGGAAAGTCTGTTTTTATTTCAAGGAGTCTAATAAAGGAAGAGGCTCTGATGGTGATAAGGCAGTTCAGGTTCTCAGTGCTTTACTACACACATGGCAGTGAGCTGGCGCTGAGGATCGAGAGCCTCGTGATTACTCTGAGAGACATAATTCCAGTTTCTGTGTCCCTGCCTGCAGCGAGGGGTGTTGTGAGATGTTAATAAACCTACAGCAGAAAAACCAGCAGGTGCTTAAAGGTTTACCTGCTCAGCTTACAGCGTTATGTCTGGAAATAAAATAAACACAATCTGCACAAACGAAATCAACAACATTCAGGCCTTTGTTTAATCCATTAAGTTAAAAATGTAACTACTGCATGCATTCTCTTCATCAAACTCTGATTGGTCAGAAGGTGTTGATTAGTTTTCTATAACAGCAGCTCTGACAGTAGCGCAGGTTTATATTAATGCGCTCGCTCTGATACGTTGTCGTTTCTATAGTAACAGCTCCTTCACAGGGACGTGTACAGCGGCGCTCTGCTGATAATAAACATGTAATCATCGATATGTTGATTAAGTGTTGATAAGTTTTCTGTAAGGAGATGTTTATGGAAGGAGTCTCCAGTGTCAGCGCTTTGTAACAGTCAGAGGTGAAGCTGTAACTAAGTTTTCCCACGTCTTCAGGACAGAGGAGTTTACGCTTCTTTGCGTACGGCTTCTCAGTAACGTAACAAGCTGCGTTTTGTCGTATTAACTTCAATTAGTTAACTGCGTCTTTAATAAATAAAAAAATTATAATCATTGACAAATTGCTGTGGTAAAAGGCCACTCCGCTTCATCACACCACCCTATCACTCAGTATCTTACTGTAACACACACACACACACACACACAAAATACTGAGGTTTGTGGTTTGTTAAAGTTACACTTATACATACTAAAGGTACAGAACATGTCCTCTTGAAGGAAGAGTGCAGTTATCTTTCTTTCTGAGTAAATAAACCTTGAAACCCTGAACAGGCTCCTGTTGTAAGTTAGTAACGTCAGAACTGTTAGCGAGCGTACAGAGCTTTGTGCAGTACTTTACAGAGATCAGGTGGACTCTGGTGCAGAACGAAACTGAGCCCTACAGTACCAGCAGTACTAACAGCACCACTGAGTGCTGAGCGTCACAGGGGAACAGGCGGCGGAGATTTATAGGAGCCGGTAATTACTGTCTGAGCTGCAGCATACATTAGAAACGAAGAGTCTCAGCAGAGCATTCCTGAGTGCCGCTGAATGAAAAATGGACTCCTGCCCATGCGGTGATTACTGTCTGGATTCCAACACACCTGAAATATAAGCCTTAATCTGACGACTGGCAACATTCATCTCCTACAGACGCCGAGCGCTCCAGGCACTTCTCAAATCAATTAATCTGAAACGCTGCACGTGTTCTCCCAAAAAAAACCCTCTCCGCTGTCTGAGGAGTTTCAGTCCTCACTGTAGGCCTCTGTTCCCACCGAACACTACACAATACTTATTCAGACGTGGACAGAAAAATAAAAACAGTGTAAAAATGATGTCTCGTAAAACTGCGAGTTATCAGCAAACCTCGTGTTTTAAATGCGTTTCATTTGCACTTTGACTGGAAATAATTTACACACTTGGACAGTTTGTTTGGTAACAGCATGCATGGTATAAATAAATAAATGAAAAATAAGTACAGAAATAAATATGTAAGTAAATCAAAAAGTAAGTTAATAATTAAGTATATAAATAAATGTTTAAATAAAAAGTAAATGTGACTCGTGAGATTTTGAGGAAATGAGGAAACAGGAGGCAAACTCGGGACTTTTTGCTTTTGTTTTTGTTTGCGAGTGCTTTTCAGCATTTTCTCTCTCTCACACACACACACACACACACACGGTTCAGCTCAGCCCTCTGCACGCAACACAAAACTCGCACACACCTACTACTCATTCCCCCAGACTCCGCCCTTCATTCAACCACCTGCACTTGACCACGCCCCCGCTGCCACAGTAACTAAATGAATAAATAAATAAGTGTGTAAGTTATTAAATGAGAACAGAAAAGGATGTCCAGAGATTGTGAAATCGAACCCTGATGACAAGAGCGTAACTGTCCGTGCTCTGTGTGTGGGAGGGGCATACTCTGTCTCACCTATCAATCACAGTGCCACTAGCCAATCAGAACCCCTGTGAGCTCATGTATGTGGAAGAGGGTGGATAGCGCGTTCCTCAGAGTGTGTTACGCAGCACGGGTCAGCCTTCATCCTGCCTGAGAGAGAGGAACGCTAGCTACATGGCAAGAGACCAAACTGTGAGAAAAGTGCCAGTGCAATCATTAACGGATAAATAAAATAATCTCTCGTCAATCGGTCAGGTTAGTCGCTTATCCAGACTTTTGTGAGCAAGGAATTTGATCTACACCCTCCACTATTCTTCTTTTCCTTCTCTCTTTAGAGTGCAAAGACGTAAACAAGGTGGCGTACTGCCCGCTGGTGCTGAAGTTCAAATTCTGCAGCCGTGCCTACTTCAGACAGATGTGCTGCAAAACCTGCCAAGGACACTGATGATCCTGCAGAGAGAGACGAGAGAGACAAAGACGACGTGGGCTGGAGGACAAAGCTGCTTACTCTCTCTCTCTCTCTTCTCTCTCTCTCTCTCTTCTCTCTCTCTCACACACACACACACACACACACACACCTGCTTTTTCAGCCCTGTGGAACCCATACCACTGATCAGCAGCATGCTGACACGTTTTATTTTTATTTTCACTTCTGTGAAGTGGGAACTTAATAATATGGTCATTATTGTTATTTTATTATAATAATAATTATTATTGTTGTTATTATAATTGTTTTTGACGTCTGTCTGTCTGTCTGTCTGTCTGTCGTAATCCAAAGTGCTGGACACATCATATGCAGAAGCGGCACCCCTAAAGAGGTTTCTTATAACTGTGTAATACCCAAAAGTGTTTCACATATTCTCTCTCTCTCTCACACACACACACACACACACACACACACACACACACACACACACACACACACACACACTGTTGGACCGTGGTTCGCTAACACACCTGACTCAGGTACAGACCACGCCCATTAGCATGAGTCAGCATGTGTCTCACCGTGTGTGTCACTCTGTGTTTGCGTGTGTGTGTGTGTTATGTGGAGTGGAGTGTGTGAGGCTGTTTTTCCATTTTATTATTAAAGTTCATCAATTTGGGTCATTGAACATGTGTACACACACACACACACACACACACACACACACACACACACACACACACACACACACACACACACACACA
>JAKKZJ010000017.1:22748968-22759373 GCA_033441845.1 Pangasius mekongensis | reverse complement strand
CCCCGTTCAATCCACCTGCTCTCAATGCAAACGGAACATCACACGTGGAACCGATCGATTACCAGAAAACTCATCTGAGATTCCAAGAAACAAAGGTAGAGGAGTAACAGGACCACGGCCCGTTTCTGATCCAACAACCCGTGCTAACTTTATTGCTGCTGCTACTCTGTTGTAGCCACCAATACAACGTCAGAACAGTTATGTTTTTGTGTAATAAATATAAATAAAAATAAAACTGGGACTTTTACTCGAGTGAACATTGAACAGCCGGACACCAAAATCCTGAGGCTTGAAGTAAAAGTTTACTGGCTTTGAAAAACGGAGGCCACAAAGACCAAGATTCCCAAAAACAGAGGACAAACATGAAACTGGTACTCACTCATCGCTGTGAACTCGTGTCTCGGAATGTCACATCACTTATCCTGTACCTATAGAAGTGAGCGTTTTTGGTTTTTTTTCCATTTGCGATAAATTGCTTGTATTTTATATTCAGTGTTAAATGTTGGTACACTGTTACTAATTTTTCAATTGTAAATTATATGCTAATTTATTTCCACGTGTCACTTGTCGTACATGTTTCACGGCATGCAAACTGAAAACAAAACAAACAAAAAAAAAAACAATGCAGTGAAATTATTCCCGTCACCATTTTTTTTTAGTCTAGGGATGAGCTTGAATTTACCAGAGCACCATCGCAAAGTGTGTGTTTAAATGCTTTTGTGGCCTCAAGAGTGTGTGAATGTTTGTATGCATGTTCTGGTCAGGTGTTGCGTATTGTCAAAGAGGGAGTCCTCAACAAGAAAAAATCAGTTTACAAATGATGAGCAAAAACAAAAAAAAAAAAAAAAAAAAAAAAAAGAGAGAAATAATCCCACAGTAACCGTAACAGTCTGAATCTTTGGCTTGTACACTATTATTGGTGAATCGTACAGTATGTAATGAATCCCGAATAAAGAGAATGTTAAAGGGTTTGGCTGCAGTGAGGATGTTCTTTCTCTGAACGTTGTGGCTGCTGTCGTCACTCGCGTGTTCCAGAGATCACCAGCGTACCTAATGATGTTGCCTCACTACTCCACCACTGAAGAAGACTGGCAGGTGTTTGAGAAGTTTAACACTCATTTATACACATGTGATTTCAGAGTTTATTCGAGTGTGAAAGGTCTGTACGTGGGAACTGATCTCTGGTCCACCTGATCACGCCGGGGTCTGGGGTTCACTATAACAACGCAGGCGTGACTGCATCATTAGGTGTGAAAGCAATTCATTCCTGGGACTAGACAGCGAGTAATGTGATTGGTTCAACTTATAAAAGGTCTGCATGGCCTTCTCGATATATCAAGTGAAGTCAAGCAAAAAGTTATTTCCATGAAGGATATGAGTGAGCAACTTCACCTGAAAGGACTCGTCTGAAGCACTGATTAAATAAATACGACATTAATTAAATAAGTGAGAGGTGTAGAGCGGTGTAGCAGGTTGTGTTTGAGCCTCACAACTCCAGGCTTTGGGTTTAAACAGATTAAAAAACCTACCGCTCACGTGGTGAAGTTTTCTGTAAGATGTTTATTTAACATTTCTGGAAGGAGTCTCCAGTGTCAGTTCAGCGCTTTGTAACAGTCAGAGGTGAAGCTGTAACTAAGTTTTTCAACATCTTCAGGACAGAGGAGTTTACGCTTCTTTGCAGTTCCTCAGTAACATGCGTAACAAGCTGCGATTTTGTTTTTTTGTCTTCGAGAGAGAGAGAAAAAAAGAGAACGACTGTTTATAGCTGCCATAACGGAAGCGACAACAGGAACTAACTTGTGGTATAAGAGGAATAAAACACTTGGGGATGTGCTGTTAGAGGAAAATAATCATCTCTGGGGTAGTAGCAGTAACTCTGCTTCATGATCAGAGGTAATTCAGTTAAAACGAACACTGGGTTCTAGTTAACTGAGTTATTAAGGAAGTAGTGATGAGGAGCCGCGTGTTAGAGTCAAGCTGATCGACCCGTTCTGTCTAACGACACCGATTTACAAAACCCGAGCGCTGTAGATGCTTTAAAGCCTACAGAGTGAGAAAGAAGGGAGCGAGAAAAAGATGTGAAACAGTGAAATAAATAAAATGCAAGAGGGAACGAGGGAAAGAAGAAAAGTGAGAGAGCGAGGCATAAAGAAGGTGAGAGGGTTCACAATGCTGCAGCAGCTGGCCTCCAACTGTCAGCCATGATTCCTCTGTTTACATGTCGGCTTCGAGCGCAGCCACAATAAAGACGCGGAGAGATAGCCGAGGCACTCGGCCTGAACCGACTCCGCTCTTTATCTCTCTGTAAACTATAGCGATGCACTCGAACGTCAGAGGAAACAATGAGGCTATGTAAGGCGTCCTGGCCTGGCTTTGGCCTTAGCTGTGTTTTGTGAAGAGCCTCACAAAAATGAGAGACATGTTAGCTATTTATGCTACAGCTTTGTAAACAGACGTCAACAGATTAGCTGTTGTAAACTTCTGTCTGCTCTTTCCACATCGCACAGCGCCGGTCGGGACGACGGTGTCCCTAATCGACATCCGAACAGACGCGGTGAGATTTTCAGGCTGTGCTGGTGGGATGCAGTGTGCCAGAATACGGATGCCATGAAACAGGACAGCGATGATTAAAGGTTCGGCTGTGGCTTGTGTTTTGCACTCGAGCTGATGTTTATCTCTAAAGTCTAAAGAGGAACAAAGGACACATTTCCTGTAGACGGCGTGGGTACAACGTGAAAAGCAGTGGACTGTGTCCTAAACGTCTGCTTCTGAGAACAGGCTGTCGAGTGAAGGCCTCGGCACTTTAATTTACACAAAACTGGGGAAATGAGATGTTCTGGATTCGCTCTGTGCTCCTTTGATTGGCCAATCAGAATGTATATCCACAGGGTACAATGCCAACACATTGCTCAAACACAACACACAGTGATGCCCAGACCACAAAACCATCCAAATGCGCTGTTTGTGGCCAAACTGGAATCTGCACAAGGATCTCACCCTTAAAGCACGAACTCGAGGCTGCCAAGCGCTTAACGTTGGCGTTCAGTCTGTTGTGGCTGCAAATGCAAACAAAATACCAGCATTATTTAGCAACATTGGGTTTAGACTGAGGACAGAACTCAGAAAGAACACACTTGCAGGGGCCGAACCAGCAACACACCTGCTGATAGACGAGAGAAGAAAGCTGCTGCAGTGTGTTTTAAAGCAACAGACTCTAATTCCGGATTTAGTTACCATTTGTGTTCAGTTTCATGGCTGATATTCCAAATAAAACCAAACTAAAATCCATCCTGGTATGGATCAGTGAGGGAATCGTAAAGCCGTTTACAACAGTATCAGATGCAGTTTCATAAGAATTCATCACATTTAGCCAAGTAATCCAAAATCCATCACCATGAACACCCCTGACTGAACCTAACTGCCCGAGTCACGGATGTCCAAAGCCAACTCCAGAAAGCCTAGTTATCATTTGGCAGTGAAGGACCTCGAGCTTTGCCATCCTTTGTAACATATTTCCTCTGTTTATTATGAGCTTAATCGCAAAAAGCAGAATTCACTGCCCAGAACAACCGCTTTCTGTAAGCAGAGACTGTTTTTTAAATTCCACTCCCACTCATTTTATATTTCATATTTATACAGTAGAAAAGAACAAAGCTTTTACTGAAGACAAATAAATGAATCTGGTAAGCACTTCACAAACGATCCTGGAAACAACCCGTGTCCTAATATTCCTCCGTCCCAAATCTCATCAGCGCGAGACTAAAACCCAGCTGCCCCCTTCAGCATGAGACTAAAACCCAGCTGCCCCTTCAGCGCGAGACTAAGACCCAGCTGCCCCCGTCAGTGCGAGACTAAGACCCAGCTGCCCCCTTCAGCGCGAGACTAAAACCCAGCTGCCCCCTTCAGCGCGAGACTAAAACCCAGCTGCCCCCTTCAGCGCGAGACTAAGACCCAGCTGCCCCTTCAGCGCGAGAGTAAAACCCAGCTGCCCCCCTTCAGCGCGAGAGTAAAACCACTTCATTTCAAGCCCTGATTTGTCCTCCGCTCTAACCGGAGATTAAGGTCAGTAGACACTCGCTATCTCACTAACAAACACTCGGATGCAAAATTCATTTTGAAGGGAATTTTCAGGGATTTTCTGTGTGTGGAATCAACTCCTAAGCTTTGGTGTTGACTCTTAAGGATTCGATTCAGTGAAATGACTCTTTCTGGGATCGACTCCCAGGACCTTCGACGTGAACCAGATGCAGGATGAGGCTATTAAAAATATATATTGTTTATTTTAAGAAAACGTAATAATGTAGTGTAGATGCTGTATAGTTTAACTACTTAGTGAATATCTTGACATTAAGTGAATTGCAGCGTGGCTCTTAACACAGACTGACTGATAAAATTCTATGCTAAAAATAGATTCATTATCAATCCTTTGTTTGCACATATTCAGGTGTATAAAACACTGTGAAATTCTTTTATCTCCATGTCCCAGCATGTTCAGAAGCTCAGTCAGCCATGATACAGTGTGAGAAACAGAAATTGACAAACACGCAACGATGACGAGCTTCAAACAAGCCCTGGATATGAACTTGCGCTTTTGGGCAGGGTGTGAAAACATCTTAAGACTGCGCTCGTAATTTTATCAGTGATTTCCGTGTGTACTGTGCGCTTGGAGAATTAGGACGGTGATGTTTCCAGGCTGAGAGGACCTGAACATGGCAACACCACTTCAGCGTATCACACATGGTTCTGATAAGAGAGGGATGGGAACCACAAATGCCTCGGCTAAAAGGATCCTCCTCTTTAAACACCATCGCTACGGAGAATGATGGCAACTTTAGGTCATTTGTTATAACAGAAAATGCACAGCATGAGATTAAACATGTGCTGGATTTTACTCCGACCCTCAGGCCAGATGTTAATCAGAGGACTTAAGAGGAACTTCTCGTCAAACCGCTTGGTTACCTCCTGAAGTCCAGACCCCCACACGGAGGCATGTGCACACACAGGATCCATGGTTGGATTTGTGCTGCCGTTTTCCTGATAAGATTCAGGAGGCTGGTTTAAATCTGTGGCACTGTGAAGCCCGGCCTGGTCTGCGTCTCTTACAGATTAGCTGGTGAAGAATGTCGTCTGCTTGGCTGCAGGAACGTACACCATCTGCCCCGAGTTCTACGAAGACAGAGGTGTTAATAGAAAGTGACGGAGATATCTGGAGGTGTGAGGATTAACTGTAACGGCAAGCATCTGCTCACCGAGAGATGAAAGTGACACCCAGGTTTTCCCATCGTCATGGCCATAAGGAGCTCTAAGTGCTGATTTGAACAGACAGAGTCCTAGCCATCGGCTGGGAGAGTGTTGCTGGAGACAGGTATGACAGACAGGAATGCTGATCTGAGGTCAGGTGGTCAGAACTCCAGCACGTCCTATCTGTTCAGCTCGTCCTGCAGCTTCTGTCACATTTAATTCCCAGGAATTTTCCCACAGTCCAAAAAGCAGCTGTCGTGGCTCTCTTGCATAAAAAGAATGACCGAGCCTGACACGTCTCAGGACACGTCACACACGAGTCATCCTGATTATATCGGCATTATATCGTCAAATTAATTTTTCTAAATTCACATCCTTCCATTTAAAACTTCTGTATAAACCCGGTTCGAGGGCGGAGCTACGAATAAACTCATTTTATGAGCTCACAAAATACCGTCACACCTTGAATCACTCATGGTACCATATGCAAATTATTCCAGAAGGATGGCATTACCCAGAAACAGAACCTGCTGCAGAACCTGTGTGCCAAGCTAGCGAATTTAGCTAATCAGTGAACTCAGGTTGTGATGTCACCAACTAACTTCACAGATATGCAGAAGATTAGACAGTGATGACTTTACCCAGAAACTTGTAGCTGCAGAACCTTAGCAAACTTAGCTAATGAATGAAATTGGTATGTGATGTCATAAAATAACCACACATTTGGACCAATCACAATATAATATGCAAATTATCCAATAATGCCAATAATGATGACATTATCTAAGTTTGTGATGTCACAAAATAACCCCATAGGTTCGGACCAATCAGGTACAATATTTAAATGATCCAGTAGTGATGCGGGTACCCTGCCTGCACAGCACACTAAAGAAGGAACTCAGTTTGTGGTGTCATAAGACAAACTTACAGATTTGGACCAATCACGGTATGATATGCAAATTATTCCAGAATGATGATGTTACTCAGAAACTAAGCTATCAAACTTACCTAATGTCAGCAATGAACAGATGTGGTTGTCATGGTAACACTGTAATATATTCTGACAGGTTTGGGCTGCGAACTGTAAACCGAGCCTCAGATGCTGAACTCCCACTCTGTGATTCATGTTTACTAGCAGTTAACTAGTTAACCAGCTAGCTACATTAGCTAATGTTCTCGACATTAGGGCTGTTAGGAAGGAAGGGCTGGCAGGAGGACATGCGGATGCTTCTAATTTGCATGCTCATGTATATTCAGAGATCCTGGCATTTTTGATCAGGTTAAGAGGTAGAAGCAGAGGAGTAGAGATATTTAGATATTATACAGTTAGCTGTTCTACACACAACTCTAAATGATTTAAGATTTAATGTTTTTGGATTAATGTTTTAGGTATGTGGGGTCACAATCTCATGTTTTGTTTTGTTATATTACTTATTTAAATAATCACAAATATCGCTCTATCTGTGAAGGTGGATGTGGACACTGTTATTTTGAAATGTCACCAAAAGTCACATTCCAAAAGTCACGTTTAAATGAAGAGCGTTCGTGCTATTTTAGTCTTTTTCGCTATCCTGATACGCTGCTACGCTGCTACGCTAGTGTAGGAGTTCAGCAATAAAAATGGACAAATTTCTCCGTCCTTCTACGTGAACTCTGCAGCATCCAGCGACTCTGACAGTCAAGAAAACGAGGACAAAAATATGCTGAATATGGATTTATGGAAAATGTTAATTATAAATCTATAATAAAAAAATGAAGGGTGGTCAAGTCTTGGGGCTGTTTGCCCAAAAGCCATTAGGAACCCCGGGGGTTAGGGGTAAAAACGTTCGAGTTTCTCCTACAGCTCTCCTACATCTAAACCGAGAAGCCGTGGTTGAACTGGTCATCCGTTTGCCACAACCCTGAGTTTAAGACCAAATGATGATGGAGCACCTTTAATATAAACTTAATAAACTCTGTAATGGGGCATGAGCTCAGCCGCGCACAGCGAAATTAAATAAAAGCTGTACAGCATCGCTAAGTCACTTTAGAGCATTTCCCTTTCTATTACACAGCCTTTTGTTCTTGGAGCGTCCACAGATAAGTAGATTAAAGAGCAAAGTTGATCGATAGACAATCACTTAGTCTGAGAGCTCTGTGCCAGCACTGAGTCGCACTAACTTCAGTCCAAACTGGCACGAGAGAGAGAGAGAGAGAGAGAGAGAGAGAGAGAGAGACCCCTCACAGCTAGCATCTATAATCTCCTTTCAGAATTCATCATAAAGCTAATGATCCATTTCCTGCTTAGCATGCAAAAGGCACTCCGTAGAACTAAGCATAAAGGAAAGATAAAGAACTAATCGTCCAACTTCATCATCAATCCTGCAGACTGGAATTAAACGTTTCATAAAAAGTGTTAGATTGATGTTGATTCTAAAATGATTTTAGCACAACAGATAAATATTCCATCCAAGCCTTAGGAGTAATCTTATGTTTTAAAATGTATACGTGGCTAAAGGTTCGAAAATCCCGTGACCCGCCCCCTCCTAATAATTCATAGCGGAAACTAGAAGAAATTATAAACTAATGCTTTAAAAATTGACAGTGCATTAATATAAATAAGCAGAAAAATCCACAGAATGGGGTACGTTTCATGTTTAAAGATTATAGAAACAGATTGCACATTTTAATTGTTAAACATCAGAAAGCGAAAGACCGCACATGAGTTTAACACCAGTTTGATGAGTGTGTGTGTGTGTCAGTGTGTGTAAGGGTGTGTCAGTGTGTGTAAGGGTGTGTAAGGATGTGTAACTGCACTTTAATGACAGGACTGGGCTTGTGCGTCGCACTGCAGCGCATCAAAGTCAGGACATGTAGAGAAAAATCACGCCACTGTTACATCCAGCCTCCATCCAACAAGCGCCCCGAACCCTGCGTCACATCAATAGCTGCGAGCTAACGGTCAGGTTCGTCTGCTCAGTGATATTTTCATGAGTGTAAAGAACATTTTACACTGAAAGCATCGTGCCGGTGGGTGGAGCCATCATTTCGTGTACTGGTTTAGTAAATATAACATTTATATATCTGTATATATCATAAACATGGAGTAGAGCTGTATATGATCGTGTAAAGCTGGTTAATGCAGTGAGTTTCACGTCGACGCTCTGTGCCGGTCGAATTTCCACCAAGTTTGGATTTTAACGGCCACCAGAGCGGCGCTGCTGCAGTACAGCTACAGACTGAAATATCACCCATGCGCTGGGTAGATTATACACACATCGCAACAGAGAGCGTGGTGATTGTATCTTGTAGTGCTTCTAGCTAGAACCCACGCAAAAAAACTACTTTTTATTCGAAACAGCCGCTCTGTGCTGCCTGTGTCCGGCGTAAAGGCCAGCAGGATTAACATGAGAGCACATTTAAATGCATCTCAGACCCACCTGTGCTGCACACACACTCTACTGAAATATCCCATCAGCAGCTAAAGCAAAAATATCCAGAGTCAGAGTTTCTCCTTCAGATTGAAAAACATTGTGGAGAAACTCTTCCAAGAGTGGAAGCTGGAATGGACGGAGCGCCATGTGGGTGTAAATATGGAAATAAAATCCACAGGAAGTGAAGTTGGCAGGTAATGATTCTGGCGAACTCATCACTGATTGACGCTGTCTCTCTTCATCTCCGGTGCGTCGAGAGCCGCCTCCTCCACCCTAACGCCTGCCGAGTGTGTAATAAAGCAGGAGAAAGAACAGGATGTTTCGGTGAAGAATGAAAGTGGGACAGATCAATATAACAATAACAGAATCTCTGAAATGCTGAGCGTTTAACCTTGCCAAGAGAAAACAGTTTGTCTTTGCTAAAACCTTTTCTTTCTTTCTTTCTTTCATTCTTTTTTATTTTTACTACCACAGCAGATTAAATCCCCAGAGTTTAAAAAAGAAACTTTGAGTATAAAATTATGATATTTTCAATATAATCTTCAAGGTAAAAACAAAAGTTGGAATGGATTATGGAATGGAAAATGGGGAATAAAATGTTGTTACAGTGTTGTTAAATACAGAAATACAGAATACACAAACTTCTGCAATACTGTCAACCCTGAAGCAGCAGTGTCCAAAAAAACAAAACCAGTAGAGAAATATTGACTAGCGTACGTACGACAACAGACTGCTGGATTTATTGGTAATAACACAGAAATAGCAGCTTGTTATCTGACCATCAGCCATAACCATCAGCTCAGACCATGAGTGTTTACAAACCTCTGACGCTGCTGAGGGTAAAGGCGATAAAATGACGTCACTACTCACAGGAACCATGAGAACTTCAACAATGCTCCTTATTTCTGAGCACTCGTGGTGTCCAGGAGGCTGTAGAGTGCACCACTGAGCGCTCCCTATGTGCCCTTTGGTCAATTCTTATCTACAATCAACATAATATTTTTGTTAAGAGCCAGAAATAACATGACAGATGCAACAGCAGATATTTAGCTGAGTTAATCGTGCAGTGAGGATTTAATACTGAAATCGCACACATCAGTGCTCAGACCTCAGACGTTACAGCAAGCTCTGTTCAGCATGAGAGTTTGTCTAAAACAGAGGCATGTCTCAGTTTTGCTCAGTTCTGTATTAAGCGCATGTTTCTTGCGTGATAGCTGACAGCCACTGTGACAGTTTGATGAAATCACTGAACTTGCCCTGGTTGGGAAAAGCTCCATGTTGGGCAGAAACCTCTGGCTGGGCAAAGCTCATGGCTGGGCAAAGCCTCTGGTTAGGCAGAAGCCCCTGGTTGGACAGAAGCCCCTAGTTGGACAGATAACTGTGGTTGGGCATGACTCCATATTGGGCTGATCATTTAGTTTGGGCAGAAGCCCCTGGTTGGGCAGAAGCTTCCTGCAGTTTTTAGGTTTTTGAAGTTGCTTTCTATCACTTTGTATTTAAAAAACAGCATCACTGGCAACCAGAAAGTTCACCAAGAAACTCAGAGCCATCTAACAAACACAAGCATTATAAAGAACATGTCCTGATGTAACCTCTAACGTAAACATACACCCAAGACACAGAAAAACGAGGGGCACCTTCAGGGACCTTTTCATCCTGAGTATTATCATCACCACCGAAACGCTTCTGGTGACTTTCTCACACAGTAACACCATTGCTGTGAATGTTATCTTGAATTTTTATTGAAAAAG
>JAKKZJ010000017.1:22733366-22745090 GCA_033441845.1 Pangasius mekongensis | reverse complement strand
CGCTCCAACATCTAGTGGAGTCCTAAGGAATACTTTATATTTTTTATATAGTATTAAAGTAGGAATAACAAGAATGATGCACTTCAGTCTGGGTTCTGGATGCAACAAAAATGACTAGAGATTCTTCAGAACCAAAGAAATTGCAATGTGCTGCCTGCTGTCCCACAAGGTTCTCCATCAGGCCTCCTGTTATTCTTCTTTCCGTTCCAGTGCTGTTGAATTCTGGGGTGGTGTAAGAGGAATAACACACCGCATATCCTGAAGCACTTTGTTTCTTACGTGAATCCTGATTGTGCAGGTTACGGTGACTTTTCCAGACTCGAGTACTGATCAACAGTCTGACTTTTTTTTCTAATTTCACGTCCATCATGGTGCAGATCCAGCACACATTACAGCTGTGCGGTCTGTGGTGGAATTACTACACGAGCTTCATGTCAAGCGCTCTTACGTTTGAGCGATGAAATCATCCGTCCGAAGCAGATGTGCCTCAGTAATGTCATACAACACATGATTAAGAGCGCTCTCATCGTGATCGTTATCAGACTCCCGGCTCGGGTTTGGACGTGGAGCGCTCGCGAGACTGTGGACGACTGGCTGAGACATAATTACTGTCAGCGACGATGACTGAGTGCATTTGCTCATCTTTACTCCACTGCAGAGCGACAAGGAGCTGTGTTTTTCTTAGACCTCTCTCTCTCTCTCACTAACAGACAGCACGTCTGTGTTGAGTGTCACACATGCGGAGAGGTGTGTGATGAGTGAAGTTTTTCATAGCATGAGGTTGGAGGTCAGCGACGCGCCTCATTCAACATGTCCTCCAACATCTTCCACACCTCCTAATCCACATCCTCCTCCTCCTCCTCCTCGTCCGCGGTACTCCAGATCCACCGCTGCTGCTTTATCACAGACGGAAGAAATCAGTGCAGCATCAAACACATCATGATAAATCACAAATTTGTTGTATTTGATATATAAACCTGGACGTTCACACGACTGGAGTAACGTTACTGTAATCAGCTCACCTTTGCCATCCATCCAAAACACACGGTTCTTCACCACTTGAACATTTTTATCCTGAGAATAAAAACCAGCAAACACGTGAACCTAGCGCTGACCATTGCACAAACCTGCGTGCACAGAAGTGACGTATGGAATTGTGCAACTGATTCACAGTTCTGATGGAATTCTTCTGTACGTGAACACAAACCTGCAAGTAAGAGCTTCACCTCTCAGTGAGACCAGAACTGGTCCGGAGTGCGGACTCGGATATTCGGGCGGAGATTCAGCTTCAGCTTCAGACTGAGAGGCGACATTACCTCGCCTGTGCTCTACTAAGTGGAAGGAGGATTAGTCAGCTACTTCTACTCTCGGTTTACAGCGACAGGGGATGATAGCGGTCAGAGAGGGAGATAATAGCATTACTGACCCATTTCATCTCCTGTCAGGTTACGTGATGGTAATGATGGAGAGTAAGATCTAAAACGTCATGGCTTCCGAACAGACCAAAGTCAACAAGTTTACCTAGTGCACTTATGAAATACGATTTGCGCTGATCAAGCCAAGTACTGAAGTTAAAGAAAAAAAAAAAATTAATCACAAGCCAGTATTTAGGCCAAGCAACAGGGTGAATGATCTCAACTGAGACAAATGTTTAAACACAGCCTACTTATCAAATAACAACTATTTTTTTTATTTTTGTGGACATTAATAGGGAGGCACAGTGGCTTAGTGGCTAGCATGTTTGCCTCACACCTACAGGGTTAAGGGTTCAAATCCGTGTGTTCTGGTGTGTGTGTGTGTGTGTGCGCTGAGCTTGTGTGCTCTCCCTGTGCTCCAGGGGTTTCCTCCCTCAGCCCAAAGACGTGTTGTAGGCTGACTGGTATCTCTAAAGTGTGTGTGTGTGTGTGTGTGTGTGTGTGTGTGCGCGTGCCCTGTGATGGGTTGCCACCCTGCCACCCTGCCTTGTGCCCCATGTTCCTTGGGACAGGCTCCAGGCCCCCTGTGTAGGATAAGCAGCACAGAAAATGGATGGATGGAATTTAATAAGGAACAGTTTTTGTCTTTTTTTAAGTTGTTAAAGCTACTTGTGCCTGTGTTTCAGGCAACAATGAATAACAACTAATAGCCCAGATATAAAATCTGCTCGGGTGCCTGGAACACTGATTTGTCCACTCCTGATTATCATCATAATTTTTATAAAATAATGGCCCACACACGCTCTTCCCCCTGCAGCTGTCCTCCTTTCCAACATGAGTCAATGTGTTTAATCGCAATTTCATACAAACTCCTGTTTCCTGTTTTGCAGCACTTGATTATCTGGTTATTAACTAAAGAACCGTTAGCCCCTCTCTCAGCATGCTCTACAGTGATTTTCTGTGCATGGTTCTTCTGTAAGTGAACACTTACTTTTTATGGTGCTCTGAGTCCTTGTAAACCTGGTGACTGATTTGTTCTAAACAAACAACGACAAGCGTTCATTCGATTCACATATCAGTTTAATCAAAATGTACAGTAAACCCAACAGCGGTAGAAATCGTCACAGAAAAGCAACAGCCTAATTCAGCAGAAAATACGGGAAGCACGTGTAATGGTCTGTGAAATTGAAGCAATAGATGCCAATGGTACTTGGAGGAAACGTTAGACGCTCATTACGTCATCATAAGTCATCATTTGGGACAAACCGGACAGGTGAGGGGAGTCGCCTGAAATAAGTCAGAGCGCTCGCTGTGACTCAGACGTCAGAGGAGTCCATATTCACGTTACGTTTAAGTAACTTCTGCAGCTACGTAAACTCGGTAATAACATGCTGAAAGCTGAGGACCCTCAGGGTTCTCCAATAGGCCCCCTGTGACTGGTGGAATGGAGCGAGGGAGTGAGGGAGCGGTAGCTGAACTGGCTTCAGAGCTTCAGAGCTTCGGCTTCATCTCACCTGGTTTGAATTTGCAGCAGCTCTGAGTGAGCGGCTCTCTTAGTGTAACATTAACTCTCCTTCCTGTTCCATATGAAAATTTAAGCGTGATCTCGGGGGAGCAGTAAAAGGCGGCGTGCTGGCCAAACCGCGCTCCTGGTCACACGTACTCGTGGTAGATCATTTAATCGAAACCACAGTCAGACGGCATCATCAGCAGGCCCGCGAGGCTCCTCTCCTCAGAGCAGAGTCGCAGACTGATTAAAAGCGACGGCGATGTTTTAGACTCTCACCACTGTTTTCTACTAATTTTTTCCCGCAAGCTGCAAAGAAGCAGGCGGCTTTTTATCCGTTTCATCCAGCAGGAAGATTATTCCGCATTCGGCTGCAGGATGGCACGAAGTGAACTCCATATATCTGTCCAATTTCACCAGACGGCCCTCTTACATCATCTGAGGCCAGTCAGGTCGAGCTCAGAGACTCATCTGGTTTCGTTTTTCAGGTTCGAGGCAGATGGTGAGGGAGCAGATCCAGCTTTAATACCGCTCTCTTTCAGTGAAGATCTCAGGATACTGTTATGAAGCAGCAGTGTGCAGTGTGACGGAGGTGAAGAGGAGAAACGCTGCTGTTTTATCAAGCTCTATGAAATCCTACAGAAGCTCAGTTCTCCTTCACGTTCTTCTTCAGATCATCCAGGAATAATTGTTGGACTGGCGTTCGTTCTAATATGTATTACTCTCGTACATCTCCTGGTAAAGGTTCGGGTTCGAAGTGAGATTAAGAATATTACATAACCAGTGACATCTTTTAAAACATCACAACATACAGTTTTAGAAAAAAGCAATCGTTTATTAAATGGACATGGCTCCAGTTCTCGTTTTGAGAAGATCAGATTTCATATTTTCTCACAACGTGTCTTTATTTTCTCTCTTACCCAAAGACATGTTTGTGATGTTCAGCGAGCTCGAGAGTGAAGTCCATCCTGAACAGAAACAGAATATATACAGCGTGAGAGGAAGGAGGTGATGATGAGGAGATCACCTCTTGGCCTTCTTCTCCTTCAGCAGCTTCTTGCTCTCCTCTCGTCTGCGTTTGTTGACGGGGTTGCGCGGGTCGTAGATCTCAAACGTGTCTTCGTCCTGCATGTTAGCGTCCTTCACTTTCCTGGATTGTTCATCAAAATGCAGCACATGCGCCATCCTAAAGCAAAAGGAAGGAAAAACAAGACCATGAGAACTTCCTTCCTTCCTTCCAAACACTTCCTTCCTTCCTTCCATCCATCCATCCTCCATCATTCTTTATATCTGCTTCCTTCCATCCTTTAGTACTTTTATCCTTCCTTTATTTCTTCCTCCCTTCCATCACTCTTTCCTTAAATCCAAATTCCGGCCTTCCTTAGACCCCTTTTTCCTTCCTTCCACCCTTCTTTCTGTCTTTCCTTACAGGTTCCATCCTAACACCCCCTTCCTTCCTTCCTTCCTTCCTTCCTTATACCCCTTACCTCCATCTTTCTGTACACCTTCCTTCCTGACATCCTTTTTCTTTCTCCCTTCATTCCTTCATTTCATTATTTCATCCTTCCTTTTTTTAGACCAGCTTGCTTCCTTTATTCATTCCATCCCCCCCATATACCCTACTTCTGTCCTTCCTTACATTCTTCTTTCTTTAATTGTTCCTTCCTTCATTATGTCTTTCTGTCCTTTCTCCTTCCACCCTCCTCATTTCCTTCCTTCCCTCCTTCCAGCTTTCCTTCTGTCATTATTTCCTTCCTTACTCCCTCCCTTTTTTTCTTCCATCCCTCCTTATCTTTCAGATCTTTCACTTTTCTGGTTTGTTCATCAAATCAAGATTCAAGCTGCTGCTTTTACCGTGAGACACGGAAATAACAAATAAATAAACTTACAAAAGAAACATGATACAACTGTACTGATGCACCTCAGACACCAAAAGAAAGAAAGTCTTTCCATCACCTTGTAACCCTTCAGGTATAAAGCACTTCTAGTGCGAGGCGTCTGCAGAGAGCAGCACAGAACCTAAAAACCTTTTTCGCTCGGAGTTTTTGTTCGTGGACTGGAGCCTCAGGCAGACAGCAGATGCTCATCTGTCTTTCATTTCCCACAAAACCCCGCTCTTTATTCACAGGTCTGGCGTTCCACAGCTGAGAGGACAATACACGAGCCACTGAAAAAATGCAGAGCTTTACATTTTTGCAACCAAACACCAACGGAGAGAAAGCCGCTATTGCTTCACAGGGCCTCTTGTGGAGGGAAATGCACAAAAAAAAGACGACACAACAGCCAAAAACGAGACAAAGACCAGGCACGGACACAAAAAACAAAACAGGCAAAGCGGCTCAGGGACGGCGAGCGTAGCGCAGCAGAGTCGAGCCAAATCATCTCTGCAGACACATCTGTCACAAATTTCATCAACACAGAGAACTTTTTAAACATGATTAACTTCATCTAGCGCTGTGTACGTCACATCCAACAACCATCCTGAGACACGGAAGGTTACACACACCACCAACACGTCTGTCTAATCTCAAACCCTTCAACGCTTTTTCACCATAAAAGAGCTGGATTTCAACTGACAATCGTTTAGTTTCTAGAGTCAAAACGCCGTCTGGAATCAGGAATGCTCATGTTAGGAATGTGGGAATGCCAAAACAGCTCCAATAAAATTGCTTTAACTAAACAATTGTTTTGGACTTTTTTCGGAGAGCTTTCCTAAAGACGTTCAGCAATATCAACTCACACAAACACAAACACAAAGACACAATCGCATGAACTGCAGTCTCAGCTTTCCACCGTGCACATGCGGGAATAATGAAACGGATTACCAGAGGAAAAAAACTGCATCTCTACTAATCATCTGCTTAAACTCAGTAAAACACATCAACACATGAGGTTCCATCCTCAGTCTGGTTCCTCTCGAGGTTCTTCCTCACGTTCTCTCAGGGAGTTTTCCTCAGCACCGTCACCTCCAGCTTGTGCGTTAGGGATCTGAACCTACATCCAGATTTCGGTAAAGCTGCTTTGTGATGATGTTCACTCTTAAACACGCTATAGGATAAAGGTCCAGCATTACAGGAGAAAAAAACGGCAAAACAAAGACTTTTATTACAGACCTTTGCTCTCTCTCTCTCTCTCTCTCTCTCTCTCTCCCCTTTTTTGATTTCCTGTGAGCAGAATTATTTGGATTCAGATACATCACAGTCTGTAAACTTATAAGGATATACATGAACCCTATGATGCTGGATTTATGGGACACGCTGTAATGGCGTATGGGTTAATACTAACGCCGTCCTGTAGCTGGCGTCATTCTGACGTCATGCGTTAGGAAAGTTCCACGCTGCAGTAAGTAAAGCTTCAGTGAGTCAGAAGAGGTGACGCTGCTCTCCAGCAATGATCAGAACCTGACTTAGAAATAACTTCACAAATCTTCTACAGAGAACAGAAACTTCAAAACGCAGATGTCCAAACTGACGGGTTTCCAGTTTTCTCGTTATTCTTCTTCAGCACTGATCCACAGAAGGAGGATCTTAGCTGTGCGTCAAACGCAAGGCAGCGGGGCAGTAAACAGCCAGGCGTGAATTTGTGAAAGCGTGTGTTTTATTGTCCGTTTAATACGCTGCAGCGTGACTTGTGTTTTCGCCGCTCCTGAGGAAAACGATTCAGAATCTCGCGGTCTAGCGGGAAACGCTGATTTCTGAAAGCATGACTCGAACTTTTACTTTCATGATTTCAGTTTAATTTGAAAATGCAGAAAGTCTCCAAACACCGATCCTGAATAAACAGCAGCACTCCGCCGACGTGCACGAGACTCCAAATGACCAACTTCTTAATCACGCTACACACAGCAGCGCATTTTTAACTTCATCCGTCAGTTCAAACGTGTTAAAGAGAGTTCAGGTAATGAAATAATGCAGCGTTTGTCTCTGTTACTGGTTTAATCAAATATTTAGAAGCTGCGTGCTTTAAACGGATCGACACTGGACGGTTCTGAGGATGATCCTTTAGCTAAGAATTACAAACCCAGTCGGTATAATCACCAGATTTGAATATTAGATCTAGACGTTTATATAATATTCCTCATATATGAGCGAACCAGAGCAGAAATGAGTAATCCACCATACGGCTGTGTGAGCACTCACAGCATCGCCACGTATAGAAGTGTGTGTGAATATGAGAAGCTTTCTCCACACACACACACACCAAGTGTATATATGTGTGTGTGTGTGTGTGTGTGTGTGTGTGTCCATGTGAAGTCTGTGTGAGCAGTGACAGCTCATCTACAATGTCATGGCTGTTCTGCGGCAGCACTCCTGCGGTGCGAGACGGGCAGCTCTGATAATTTGTCTAGCAGTCTCGGCGCTGACAGTTTCCTCTCTCAGAGTTATGGAGTGTGCAGGAATCCCACTCCTCGATTGGGTTTTTATCAGAGAGAGAGAGAGAGAGAGAGAGAGAGAGAGAGGGGCTGTGACACTGATGCAGCGGCCCTCAGAAGCCCATTTTCCTGGATTTATTTGTCTTGCGCTTTCGCAAAAAGAGAGAGACGAGAGCGTCAGGAGAGGGGGCTTCAGCTTCTGGATAGAAAAAGAGAGAAAAGAGGAGGGGGTCGCTGCAGATCCACACACAAATGGAATAGTTTACACTTCTGGCCCAGATTTTCAGCGTCTGACCTGTTGGAACCCGTGTTCCGTTCACAGGGTGCACCGGGCGTTCGCCGAGCGCTACACACTTCTCCGTGATGTTTTTACTCCATGATGTTTTTACAGGGAGGCCCTGTCTGCTCTCTCTCTCTCTCTCTCTCTCTCTCTCTACCGTCTCTCTCCTCTCACTCTACCGTCTCTCACTCTACCGTCTCTCACTCTACCGTCTCTCACTCTACCGTCTCTCTCCTGTCTCCTCTCACCTGTCTGCTTTCTCTCTTCTCTTTCTCTCCTCTCACTTCTCTCTCTCTCCCCTCACCCCTCTCCCTCTCTCCTCCCCCCGAGTCTGAATCACGCTCCCCGGTGAGATGAAGTGGCTGCTCGGGTCGAGGCCTCGAGACGCTTCGCCAGTCTACCAACATCATGAAGTAACTGATAGAAAGTGCAGGTTTTGTTATTCTAAAGTGTCCACTTAGACACTGGGCTTTTTTTGTCCTCCCTCCTTTCCTTCCAGACACACACACACACACACACACACACACACACACACACACACACAGAGCAGAGCGAGTGTATTTTAGGCCTCGGTTTGATGCCTACATTACAAATGAGAAGTGAGGAAAACACTCACAGTGTCAAGAACCAGTTCTCACTGTGGACACAGAATGAAAGAGAGAGAGACAGAATGAGAGAGAAGAATGAGCAAGACAGAGAAATAAAAAGAGTGAAAGATACAATTAAAGAGCAAATTATAAAAAATAAAGAGGGAGAGAGAAATAAAGAGAGAAAAAGAGTGAGAGAAATAGAGTGAGACAGAGAAGTAAATAATGAGAGAAACAGACAGAGCAATAACGTGAGAGAAATAAAGAGCGAAAGAAATAGTGAGAAAGAAAAGAGAAAGAGTGAGAAATAAAGGAGTGTGAGAAAGAGAAATAAAGAATGAGTGAGAGAGAGAAACAGAGTGAGTGAGAGGGAGAGAAACAGAGAGAGATTAAGAGTGAATGAGAGAGAGAGAGAGAGAGAGAGAGAGAGAGAGAGAGAGAGAGAGCGCAGGTGCCACTCAGCTGTAAATTACGCAGTGTGTTCATGGCGCAGATGATTGACACTTAGCCACGCCCACAAAACCCCATAAAGGGCAAAGAGAGCTGAAAACAACAGAACGGCGACTGAACAGAGAAAGAGCGCTTCATAAGCAGTGTGTGTGCTAAATCTTCCAGTATCGCAGCTCAGCCACTGCAGCGCATCAGCTACCAAACACACACGCACACACACACACACACACACTCCTCCTCTTCCTTTAATTTCTCTCTCTTCCCTCATTGGATGGATAGTCCTATTTCTCTTCATTTATGGATTTAATTTAGAATCGCTTTCTTTCACGTCATTAATACGAAGCCGCCGAGTTTCACAAAATGTTCATTAAACGGAAATAAAGAAGTGATTTAAACGTGACGGCGTAATCCGTATATAAAATCACAGGAACTCATCCATAACTATACGCTTGGAAGCCGATCATTCGAGGTTCACATCATTTACGAACACTCAGGAGTGAAGCGTAGGATATACGGAAGTCCTTCTAAAAAACCCGGTTCTTGTGTAAACGCTCCTGTGAAGAGACGCGAATAAATTCGTTCGTATCCAGAGCGATGAATGAGACTCGGTGGACTTCCTCGTTTGCTAAAGGTCCAAAAATAAGAAAAACAATTCCAAGGACTTTTTTGATGCTCTGCAATAATAATAAGCTTAATTTATACAGCACCTTGCGCCAAACTCAAGGACACGGTAAAAAAAAAAAAAAAAAAAAAGGAAAGAAAGAAAAGAAAAGCACTTTAAGTGAATGATTTGCCAGCCTGCTTCCTGTAATCGTCTGGAAGAGAGCACCAGGAAGGGCTGAGCGCGGCACCGGCCTCAGCGTGAAGTCTGGAAATCCGTCTGATTACAAGGCGACTGCGGAACGCAACAAACTGAAACAGCGTAAATAAGCGATAAACGCACACAGGGATTTTCTCATCAGAGATCTCAGACGGCAGGAGACGCAGAGCGGACGTCTGAACCTCCTGCTACTCGGCTGCGTTCAGGGAACACAGTGCGTGTTAATTATCTCCTCCGCATTCAGCTCAGTTTTCCGACTTGCCCCTTGTTTTTTTTTTTGTTGTTTTTTTTTTCTTAACAGGAACCCGATCCCCTCAGAGCGGAGCAGCCCGAAAACACATCAAGAGCAGCGAAAAATATGCAGTATTTAGTCTTAATATTTAACCAAGTGTGAAATGAGACCCAGCAGACTCAATATTTGCTCAGCGTGTGTGTGAAAGTGTGTGTATGTGTGAGTGTGTGTGTGTGTGTGTGTGTGTGTGTGTGTCTGCTGCTCAGACAGTAATTATTTCATTTTTGTCGTCCTGAGCAGTAGCATGCGGATGGATAGGAATGTGTGTCAGAGTGTATAGACAGCCGGGAAGTTGGGGGGCTCTCTCTGTCTCCACACACACACACACACACACACACACACACACACACACACACACACACACACACACACACACACTCCACCGGGACGTTCAGCAGCTGCACCAGTAGGTGATACTATGAAAATAAACAGTGTGGAAGTTCATTAGCTCTGCGCCAGTCAAACCTGCACGTGTGTGTAAGCAGCAGCTGAGTATTTTCACACACACACGCGCACGCGCACACACACACACAAAAAAGAAATGGTGAGTAAGAACTAAGGAAGAGAATGAAGAGAAATATATATATATATAGAGAAAGTGTGTGTGTGTGTTTTGGCTTCAGGTCAAGATCTTTAAACTATATTTTAGAATGAACTCAAACACATGCAAATGTGTGTTGATTATTTTCCTCTAACAGCACGTCCCCAAATGTTTTACTCCTCTTACACCACAGCAATTTACCAACTATTACAATTCTTATTTATTAATAAACGTCACATCAAATTTTTTTTTTATCCGTTTATAGTTAAAGAAACGAGTTCGTTCGTGTTGTCGCTTACGTTACAGCAGCTATAATCAGTCGTTCCCTCACCAGAGTCTCTTTATTCTCTCTCTCCAAGTTAATATGACAAAAAAAATGGAGAAAGCGAGAAACCGCAAAGAAGCGTAAACTCCTCTGTCCTGAAGATGTCGGAAAACTTGAAGTCACAGCTAAATAAATAAACGTCTCCTTACAGAACACTTCACCATATCAACAATTTTTAAAAACGCGTTTACAGGGAGCGCCCGCTGTACAAGAGAAGACGAGCCGTTACTATAGAAACGATGACGTGTTAGAAGGAGCGCGTTGTGATCTGCAGCATCCTTTATCTATAGACTTAAGAGCTTTAGCCTCCATTTTTTCTGTGGAGATGAGAGAGATTCATCTGTAATAAGACATAAGGAAATCTACGTGTGTGCGTGTGCGTGTGTGCGTATGCGTGTGTGTGTGTGTGTGTGTGTGTGTGTGTGTGTGTGTGTGATGATGATCAGGAATCAAGCAGAATGAGATTAAAGGTGGGAAAGAGGGCTGGAGGATGAATCCTTCAGAGATATAATTGCGCATTAAAAACGGCGGTCGGCTCTGCATTTCTCTCCGAGTGACGCTCTCCATCTGGACCCTCCGTCTGCTGTCGCCTGTTTGCTTGGTGAAGTCAGCTGAAAGAATGCGTTCTCCACGAGAGAAAGAGAGAGAGAGAGAGAGAGAGAGAAAGAGAGAGAGAGAGAGAGAGAGAGCGTAGTGCAGCAAAAACAAACAGCGCATACTGTTTCAGTGGCGTCAGAGCTGCTGGAGCCAAATGATGGAGGGGGAGAGAGAGAGAGAGAGAGAGAGAGAGAGAGATGGAGAGAGGGAGAGAGAGAGAGGGAGAGGCAGATGGTGGAGAGGAGTGCGACCGGTCCTCATGTGGCTCTCAGGTTGAAAGGAGAACATCTCACCACTCTACTCCAAATAAACACACACTACAACTCCATGTGGAACGTCAGCCGTGTGGCGGGAAAATAAACGCAGCGGGTGTGAATTACTGAACAGATGATAAGTTTTATACCATCACACTATATGGCCAAAAGTATGTGCACCCCTGACCATCACATCACCTATATGTGCGTGTTGAACGTCTCATTCCAGATTTATTCCCTGTGTGTGCTGTTATAATGAGCTCCACTCTTCTGGGAAGCTTTCC
>JAKKZJ010000017.1:22695855-22708364 GCA_033441845.1 Pangasius mekongensis | reverse complement strand
TGCTTTCTTTACTGACACACAAACATTTTTCTGTAGCGTTTCATTCTGTGCCGGAAAACTAATGTTTGGAGTCTAAAGTGTTTTTGCACTGAATCAATAATGTAGAAGTCAGAAAATAAACATCTATAACAAAGATTATACTAAAAAAAAATTGAGTGCCAAGACTTTTGCACGGTTGTGCATATACAGGGGGAGGCTGCTGTTCCTTTAATTTCATAAAAAACAACATTTTAATGCTGTTGTACTGACAATTTAAAAATAAAACAAAAAAAACAAACAACCTACAAATTATAAAAATTATTGGCACCCGGTTTTTGCTCACACTCCGTGTCCCCAGGTGAGAATAACAAGGTTGAAGATCTCAGACTCTCGTCCGTGCACATTTTAAAACATTTCTTCACATCCTCAGCTGTGTGCGCATCTGGACGTCCTCTTTAATTCTGCTTTTCAAGCCCTAACCTCCTGGCAGAGGCAACCAGGTTTGGAGTTAAAATGTTCTGGCATCTAGCAGAATTCAAGATCAGTCTTCACGCCTCAGTGATTCACCTCCTAATCTTACAGAAGGTCAGAAAACCTCGCAGCTCAACCACGATATGAAAAAAAAAACTAAAGAAGCAAACGTCAAAGACCGAATATTTCTCAGCTGATCGGGAACGGTCATTGCGGAGAGATTATATTTTACATTTTGTATTTCTCTGGCTGATTTTAAGTCTGTTTAATAAATCTAAAGCTTACCTGGCTGACTTGAGTGACCATTTCCTCTTCCTCTTCTGCTTCCTCACCAAATGACAGCAAACTAAAATTCCTGATCAGAAAGAAAGAATAATCAGAAAGTTCATCAAGACACCCCTTTAGTACTTATAATCATAAACACATAATAAAACACGTCGCATTTTAAAGGTAAACTCCAGCACTTTTTATAACCGGAACTACTTTCTACAGTATTCCGGAAGTCCATAAGAGCCGCTTTGGGCAGATTTTCTCTCTCGTCTGAACCCCGACACTGTTCCTGTGGAACGCCTGCAGATTCACATTTCTGTTTTATAGTCGCGTCATTTAAACCTTTACTTAAAGACCGAGTTGTAGATCAGCTCTTATGCTGTGTGAACAACTCAAAAAAACTGGAATTAAAGAGTTAATTGGTTAGTGCTTCCTTTATTTTTAAAGTAGATTTGATAATCCACTGTTTCAGTGCCTCTGAAAATGACATGAAAGAGCAAGTTGATCAACAAATCTCGCAGAAAAGGAATTAACATTTCATTTATTTAATTATCATGCACTATTCTGTGATTTCTCATACAAACAGAAACTCGAACGACGGCTTCAGATCCTTAAATCACGCCGTTATTTGTTCTAACGTTTCACTGTAAGCGCCGCCATGTTGAAGTGACGTCACAGAATTGCAACTGGGAGAATTCCGAGCTCTTGAAAAACTTTCCGAGTTGGAATACTGGGAATTCAGACACTTCACAGTTCTCACTTGGTCATGAATGGAGCATTAGACTTCCAGTCTGTTCTTATCAGTGATAATCTCACACACACACACACACACACACACACACACACACACACACACACACACACACACACGCTCTCTCACTTCGTTGCCTTGGACTGAGATTTCTTTCCCTCCTCTTTGTGTTTCTCTTTCTTGACTCGTATCTCCCGAGGCACGATGTCATCGAAGGGAGAATGTAAGACCTGTGGAAGAGGAAACAGCTGCTTTAGAAAAACATCTCACAGACAATCAGACGCTCCAGACATCAGACCTGGACGTACCTCTGTAGATCTGATCTTGTGCGGCTTTAGCGGTCGCTCGTTGCTGTCACACTCCACCTCCGCTAACCGTAACATGTTGTACACCGTGTCACCCGTCACCTGAAACCAGGCGCTTCATTTATTTATCACATCAGCACGGAAGTAAATCCTCAGATACTTCACATGTTTCATAACAGACAGAGGAGTAACTCCGATTATCTCTAAAGGTTGACTGATACTTCTGCGTGAGCGTCAGGAGGTCGTGCGCAAGTGAAGTTCTGATACTTGCACGTAACGTGAGTGTGTCCTCGGAGAGGCGCCGTGGCATGAAACACAGCAGAATTACACTGAGAAGAAGAGCTGAAAACACCTCGAGTTCCCTGCTGCACTGGAGGAGAACACGGACATCATGTCGTTTTGTGTGGAGATCATCTCATGCTTCTCTTGCCCTACGCAGCGTGGGCTCTTGTGAAGAACTTCGGCAGTCTTCTGTTAAAGACATGCTACTTCCCCTGACGTCGTATTGTGCAACTCGCCGGCTGAGCTTCAGCTAGTATTACTGAGGATGGTTCCACTTAGAAACCACGAAGATAGCTTTAGGACTGCAGTTGCAATGAACAGTTTAACATCTCCATCAGTGAACAACTGATAACTTCAACAAAATAGTCTTCACGTGAAAACTCTGATGAATTTCCTGGTTACACAACTGCACGACTTGTCCTTATAGCGCACAATAACAGAAGGGGTTTATTTATAATCGCACTCTCAGGAGTCACCCAGATGAGGACGGGTTCCTTCTGACTCCGGTTCCTCTCAAGGTTCCTTCCTCACATCATCTCAGGGAGTTTTTCTCACCACCGTCACCTCTGACTCACTCATTAGGGATAAATTCATACGTTTCAAATTTATATCCTGAATTTATATATTTCCGTAAAGCTGCTTTGAGACGATGTCCACTGTTAAAGGCGCCACACAAATAAAATTAAATATAAAGCGAATTCCGACTGAAAGTGTTTCTGAAGAGTTGAACGCGTCTGGACTCAGCCGCATGAGCAGCTCTCGCATCGAAACACTTCCGTTTCATTAGTGTTTAAATCCACAGTCGTGTCCCTCGCTGACTGACGAAGCTTTAGATTTGATTGTTATTGTTATTGTTAGAAGAAAGTAAAGTGTGAGATCCTGCAGGATTAAAGTGGACATTATAATCAACTGCAGCCGTTATAAAGCCTCACACTTTATATCACGTTAATATTAATACAATATCGTGACTGCAGTTTTCTGTAAATGAAGGCGTTATACAGCAACGTGACCATGTCGCCGCGTGTGATTTTATATAAGTTTATTTATACAAACGCTGCATCTTTCATCCGTTTCTGCGGAGAAACCTTTTAAGGTTTATAACAGACCACACCTTCAGAAAGCAGCGATGGAAAGTTCTGGATAAGAAGTTTTACTGTTTACACTTCGGATGTATTTTGAGAAGTATTACTCTGAATTAAATAAAATTCACCTGAATTTGATTAAACCCACGAAAGAAATGCCACATCGTCTCATTAAAGACACGCCTCTCCGCTAAACAACGGGTTTTACTTCATCCAGTTATTATTTCTTTTACTGCAAAAAATAATATTTTAGTGAGTGAGTAAGAAATATTCTGGAATCTACTCTAATTAAGAGATTACAGTAACACAAAAATACCATTAATAAACATTTCTCTAAGTTAATTTAAAGCATAAAATTGTCTTGTTCTACAGGAGCAAAGTTTCTTCTTATTTCTACAACTGAAATAATTTAAAGAAACAGGACAAGTTTAAGGTTTAAATGAGGGAAAAAATTGTAGAAATATAAAATTGAAATACACCTAACATTCTGAACATAATCTCATTTAATGGAGATTAAAATGTACCTTATACATGATGAGCATCATACAGATTTATCTTTAGGATTTTCTTCAGTGTAAATGCGAATCTTAGATGCCTTGAGCTGATTCCTGGGCTGTGTGTGTGTGTGTATAAGTTGTGTTTCAGTGTTGTGTGTTTCAGTGCTGTGTGTGTGTGTGTGTGTGTGAAGTCACCTTTCCGAATATCGTGTGTTTGTTATTGAGCTCGTCGGCTCGGCCCAGAGTGAAGAAAAACTGACTGCCGTTATCATGAGGTCCGGCGTTAGCCATCGCCACCAAACCTCTCCTGATAAACCGCAACCTGGAGTGGAACTCATCCTGCAGACACACACACACACACACACCACTGAAACACAAACTATACACACACAACATCAGAAAGCACAAGATTGTGTCCAAATATAGAACACAGAGGATAAAGAAGAACTGAGACTGATGACTGACAGACACGCAGGCCACGCCCCCCATTAACACTGACAGACACGCAGGCCACGCCCCCATTAACACTGACAGACACGCAGGCCACGCCCTCCATTAACACTGACAGACACGCAGGCCACGCCCCCATTAACACTGACAGACACGCAGGCCACGCCCCCATTAACACTGACAGACACGCAGGCCACGCCCCCACTAACACTGACAGACACGCAGGCCACGCCCTCCATTAACACTGACAGACACGCAGGCCACGCCCCCCCATTCACACTGACAGACATGCAGGCCACGCCCCCCATTAACACTGACAGGTACGCAGGCCACGCCTCCTTCTCACCTTAAAAGGACGGCCGTAGACAGACTCCCCCCCGGTCCCAGTGCCGGTCGGATCACCGCCCTGAATGATGAAATCTGGAACCACGCGGTGGAAAATGGTTCCGTTGTAGTAACCTGTCAGAAAGGCGGAGTTTATTTCATTACAGGAATAAACCTGGATCACAGTCGGGATTATTATATTCATTTTTATAGCTACTGCAGTTATTAATCTCTGTTACTTCAGATATCATAGGAAATAAAGTGTGTGTGTGTGTGTAGGTAAATGTACAGGGGTGTGTGTGTGTGTGTGTGTGTGTGTGTGTGTGCAGGTAAATGTACAGGGGTGTGTGTAGGTAAATGCACAGATGTGTGTGTGTGTGTGTGTGTGTGTGTGTGCAGGTAAATGCACAAATGTGTGTGTGTGTGCAGGAAAATGCACAGATGTGTGTGCGTGTGTGTATGTGTGTGTGTGTGTGTGCAGGTAAATGCACAGATGTGTGTGCGTGTGTGTGTGTGTGTGTGTGTGTGTGCAGGTAAAAGCACAGATGTGTGTGTGCAGGTAAAAGCACAGATGTGTGTGTGTGTGCAGGTAAATGCACAGATGTGTGTGTAGGTAAATGCACAGAGGTGTGTGTGTGTGTGTGTGTGTGTGTGTGTGTTACCTTCCATACAGAGCTGAATGAAGTTCCTGCAGGCTTTAGGAGCCTCTTTAGACCAAAGCTCTACATCTATATCACCTGCTGTGGTCTTTATTAAAACCTGAGGGCAGGAATAAGGTGATGATTTATTCAGCTCTGATCATTACTTCAGCTCTTCGCTCTTATTTTACACTTTCACTCGCTGGCACTGCTTTTTACTGAAATATTAAACCCTGTAAAGCTAAAGAAAAGCTGTTAGAAGCAAAAGAATTATTTTCACAGATCTTCATTAGTTTAATGAGCTACTCACCTTCCCGTTCGTTGGTGGCTCTTGAATATAAATATTACTCATTATGAAGGTTTATTAGCTGTTAAATTCACTTTAAGCGGAATAAACACACTGATAAACACACACTCACAAAAACACCTCGCAAAATACAGCAAAGTGCACTGCGTTTGTTGTTCTATCCTATATAACACCTCTAAATATATTCACTAAATAAAGTGCACTACATACGATATGAAATAAAAGTTTCTACACTCTGCACTGCATCTGATTTAAAACGCCATTAAGACGCCATTTAGGATTCATTCATGGTGTCACAGTTTTTTTCTTCCGTGCAGCAACATGCGGAACAATAGCGAGGACGGCGCATTAAGTGGGTGTACTGACATCTAGCGGCTCGGAGACGCACAAGTGTGATTTTTGTTGTTTTATTTTAGAACAATAAAATATGATTGTGTGCTTTATTAAATAGAGAATTTATATATTTAGCAAAACATTATAAATAATGTATAAATTCATCTCTTTCTTTAGTGGCACTGTTTGCTGTCCTGTCAATATTTCCTTCCGGACTCATTTCTGCGACGGATTGAATATACCGGAAGTTGTGCTGTTTACGAAAGTTCGAGTAATTTCGAGTTAATGGCTCTTCCAGGTATAACTTTTAAAAATATGTACATAGTAAATGACAGAGTAAATGTTTTATAAACAGAGTAAATGTTGTATATAGTGTTTATTGCTGAATAAGACTGATGATATGATGGAGTGTAGTGTTACTGTGCGGCGGTAGCAGCTGAGGGTCAGTCCTGCACTCTGGTTAAATGAAACACAGAACTTCACTGCGTGTAGTTTTCTTAACATCTGCTTAATATTTTGGAAAATATTTGTGATTAAATGTTTGGTTCTTGATAAAGAAGATGACAGACAGAAGAAGATTCACAGCACATTAATATGTAAAAACAGATGAAGTATTAAATTAAAGCTTCTTAGTTTGCTCTTACTCACTGCTGCTGCAGGAGAAGAGATGATTAATAATGACAAATAAGAAAATAAACCTGTGTAAAAATGCTTGAATCTAAAGTTCAGCGTTGGAACAATGTTTTATTAATAAACAGTTAACTGAAAGTATTGTCCCAGTTTAACAGGTGTCTTTGTCTTGTGTGGAACCGAGCAGCAGTCAGAAGTGTTCACAGGAACAGTGTCGTGTGTTATAAGTAGTTAGAAGTCATGTGGAAATAATGAGTTTCTGATGATGATGATGTTCCCGCAGGTGTGAATAAGGACAACATCCGCGCTGGCTGTAAGAGATGCGGCTATCGTGAGTACTTGTGCAGTCTGTGGTTTAAACTCCTACACTGAGCTGTGACTGAACCGGTTTGGGTTTTTATTTTGCTTTTCTTTACCTCCTCAGCCGGTCACCTCACGTTCGAGTGTCGGAACTTTGTGCGTGTGGACCCGAGGAAGGACATCGTGCTGGACGTGAGCAGTACGAGCAGCGAGGAGAGCGAGGAGGAAGGACAGCAGGAGGTCCGGAAGGAGAAGATCCTCGGGAGCAGCCGCTCTAAAGGTGGAGACCAGAGCAGGGAGCGGCTGGGGGTTAGCGAACAACAAGACCGAATTCAGGACATTAACGTAGAGGAGAGTCTGAAAACACAGCTTTAGCTCTCCGTTCTCATGAAAACACATTTATTCTTCACATTTATTCTTTCTAGCCGTGGCGTGGATAAGGGCTGTGACTCGCACAACGTTCAGCAGAACTTTATTTACATCTTCAGGCTGTTTGTTTTTAATGAAAACTTGTGTTTCGGTGGAAATTCGAGTGGTTTTCTGAGACGTGTTTTTAGTGGCGGGTTTGTGGTGTGATTAGTCGCTCCGCTGCTCATTTGGTGCTTGTTCTGTAGTTTTGTAATTCCTGTGAGGAGGTAGTGATGCTGTGTCGCTCTGAGTGTCAGAGAGGAAATGTGTGTGTGTGTGTGTGTGTGTGTGTGTGTGTGTGTGTGTGTGTGATCTCAGACACAAGCGATAACCGTCCTGTTTCACTGGAGCTCCTGAAAACAAAACTCACGTCTGCAATCACACCGGTGAGAGGAAGCGAAATATAACACACAAACGGTGGGGCTGATTAATGATGACCTGCTGAGAAACAACATCATCATCTTCTTCATCATCATCATCAGCAGCGAATCAAACACTGACTTGAAGTGAATAGAGTTTGTGTGTTTTATTTCACGTCGTTTCACCGGTGTGATGAGTTTCCTCTGTAGAACAGAAGCTGTGTGTGTAACTCTGAGCATTTCGTGTGTCTGCAGATTCCCGAAGAGAGAAACACAAAAAGAGGAGTAAAGAGCGATCTCACCGAAAGGCAAAGAAGAGGTACACACACTATACACACACACTATATACACACACACTATATACACACTATATACACACACACTATATACACACATACCACACACACTATATACACACACACACTATATACACACACACTATATACACCCCCCACACACACACACTATATAAACACACTACATAAAACACACTATATATACACACACTACACACACACTACATAAAACACACACTACACAATATACACACACTACACAAACACACTCTATATGCACACACACATTATATACACACTCTACATATGCTGTATACACACTACACAAACACAGTATATACACACACTTTATACACACACACACACGCACACACACTCACACTCTACCCACTCTCTACACACACAAATACTATACACACACTCTGCACATTACACACACACACACACACACACACACACATCAGTGTTTTAATCACAGAATAACACATTATTATATTTAACACAGGTTATAAACATGGCACTGTATTTAAAGAAGGTCCTGACTGTCCACTGAGCCTTCATAACGCATCATAAGCACTTCATAACGCAACAGAAGCACTTCATAATGCATCAGAAGCACTTCATAACGCATCATAAGCACTTCATAACGCATCCTAAGCACTTCATAACGCATCAGAAGCACTTCATAACGCATCCTAAGCACTTCATAACGCATCATAAGCACTTCATAACGCATCATAAGCACTTCATAACACATCATAAGCACTTCATAACGCATCATAAGCACTTCATAAATAATTTTATCAGTTTTTAAGGTTTTTATCCTGCAGTCCTTACAGACGTCCTCTAGATAATATCCATCATATGAGCTTCTGAAACAGCTGTTGTGTTGTTATTGTGTTATTGTAGTTTTCAGTTATGTTCTTATAACGGCACGTCCCTGACTGGTTTATTCCTCTAATGCACTCTAATGATTATTCATTATTCCGTTATTAAAAGTTCCAGCTTTACCTCTGAGACTCCATCCATAAACGATAAAGAAACGTCTCCTTGACTTAAGAAAATGAGCTGTTACTATAGAAACGATAAAGCTGCTGTTATAGAAAACTAATCAACCCCCTCTCCTAGAACACGGAGTGTTTTATTCCTTACTTCATACTTGTTGTGTTTTATAATTTATTACATTTTTTTTTATTATTATTATTTCTTTTCTCAGGTCTCATTCCTCCAGTGATGATGATGAGGAAGAGGTGAGCAGGAAGAAAAAGAAGAAAAACCACAAGAAGAAAGGCAAAAAGGAGAAGCGAGAGAAAGAGAAACGGCGCGTGAAGAAGCGTAAGAAGAAACACACGCAGGCTTCATCGTCATCTCCATCGTCGTCGTCGTCCTCTTCCTCGAACAGCTCGAGTGACTCCTCAGAGACAGACTGAAGCTCTTCCTGTTCCAGATCTTCATCTCCACTTCATCCAGCAAAACAAATCGACTGCCGTGAGACGACGTTATCATCTAAACAACAGTTTGTGAGGCTGAGTGCAAAAGTTTGTGCACCCGTGGGACTAAAGGAAGCCCGATGACTCTGCTTTAGTGTTCGCTTTCACCAACATTCCCTCATTATTACAACTTCCTAAACACCAAATAATGTTTTTAACCCCAAAAGCATACAGGGGGTACAAACTTATGCACTCAGCTGTCTGTGTGAAAATGTTACTGCTTCAGTAGTGAATTATTTTCATTTCTTTTCGTCTGTGATCATACATTTATTGTTGTTCGTTATATTTTTCGCAGTTTCGTTATATTTTGTACAGAAATAAAATGCTAAAAATTCACAGTGCTGTTTGTGTCATTTTTTTTAACAAAACAAAACAGATGCTGAACTTATTGTCCAAGAAATTAAAGAGTAAAAACAATGAAAAGATTAGAATTAATAGTTAATTACTAACTAAGATTTATTTGAATAAACCCGCGGTTGGTGGACCTGTAGAAGAAGCTGATGTTGGAGAGTTGTGTCTCTGCTTTTCTCCAGACGACGTCTTCTCCACTTCATCTGCTGGTTTGATCACATGCTGAGATCTTTCAGGGCTGTGTGTCCTTCTTTGGGTAGATTGAGGCTTTTGGTGGATTTTGCGTTTTTTTACTAGTATGGTGCCTTTTCTCTTTACTGATGAAATAATCTAATGCTTGGAATTCTCCCGCTGGAGGCGTCCACGATGATTTGCTGGAATTAAATTCGGAGAAGTCAACAACATTTCCATGAGCGTCAGGAAGTGTGGATGATGCAGTTTGTTGATCTTTATTGACATGAGTGTCGGTCATGGTAGTAAATTCACTGCCTCATGGGAGAAGGCTGAGACACTGAGTCCTCCGTCTCGAGATCACTGGGGTTGAATGAAAGGGTGGAACGGTTCTTCTCGCCTTGTTGTCGTTATAGGTTCTCCTAAGCGCAGTAAGCTTTCTTTGTTTTTAATGATGGAATGAATTGAGTCGGTGGATTAAACCACGACACTCATAACTTTCCTCAATTCACTTTGGATTAAGATGATCTATTTTCTTGGCAGGTTTATGAATTGTGTACAAATAGCCAGTTAGACAGTTTCTCTCGTTATTGATGAAGGATGAAGGTCCAAAACGTTCTGTTTCACTGGAAACCTTGTGTACTGTACTGAACCTTTACCACCTGAACCGTCATTACTGAAGCACTGAGTTATTTGTTTCATGGAGGAAGATCAGGATGAATTATAGCTCAAGGTTTTAATCAGAGGTTTGAGTTTTAATCATTTTTTAAACTAAAACTTTAATAAACAAATCCTTCATCCTGCTCTGACTCTGTTTCAATAAATTTAACCGTTGTTGGTGCATCACACACACACACACACACACACACACACACCAGCAGAACTTATCAAAGCTGTAACTTGGAAACTCTTGCCATAGTTACGGAGGTGAAGGTGTGTCGTGGACTCTTGATCCTGCAGCTCGAGGGGTGTGTGTGTGTCGTGTGTGTCACGTGTGTCACGTGTGAGCGAGTTTCTACAGCTTCTGGCGTTCGTCTGAGTCTCCGATGCTTTATAACAGAAATAGATTTAACACACATTACAAAACAAATCATGTGATTTATGATTAGTCTCTTAGACAGGAAACAGGACACAGCTATAAAATATAGTTAAGGATTAAAGATGATGAGCAGAGATATGAGCAGATCAAATAAAGTACAGATGAAATATGAATGTAATAAGAGGCTAAGAACCCTTGTTTATATAAAGAACCCTTAAAGAACCCTTTTTTCTAAGAGTGTGTGTATTAACTGGGAAAGTGTAAGAACCCTTAATTATCCACTGATAGTTGTTTGTTAGTCATAAATAAGCTCCATGTCCTGGGTTTAATAATCACAAAGGGTTATGCTGTAATATAGCAGGGTTCTGAGTAGAACCCTTTTTAGAGCCTAAAACCCTTAACAATCCAGTAAATCTTTTAAGAACCCTTAAAGAGCCCTTTTTTCTTAAAGTGTGTGTATTAACTGCATACATGTGCGGTACAAGCTCCAAAGTATTGCTCACTTTTCCTTCTTATTACCTAGAACCTGACAGAGTTCCACATAGAACCCATTTATGAGGCTAAGAACCTTTAGCTGTCCAATCAATCTTTAAAGATTCCCTTTGTTTTAAGAGTGCATGAGGTTAAGGGTTCTTAGTCTCCGACAAGGATTCACTATGGATTCACTATGAAACCCTTTCTGTTGTAGGGTTCTACATGGAAGCTTTAAAGGTTCTCCAAGAAGGACAACTGAAGAACCCTTTTGTTCTAAGAGTGTGTGTATTAACCGGGTAAGTGTGCAGGACAAACTCCAAATTATTGCTCATTATGTTCTTATTAATATCTAGAACCTGTCAGGAGTTTAACACTTAGCTCTTGGGTTCTTCTTGGATTCTTTAAGGGTTCTTTTGGATAATTAATAAGGGAGGAAGTTAAAAAAAATGAAAACAGATTCATGTTCAATAATTGGAGTTTGTACACTCGCAGAAAAAGGGCTCTTTCTATAATTAAGCTTCCTAAAAGGGTTCTACATTTAGTTTCTTGGGACAAAAGGGTTCTTCAAGGGTTCTTTAGGTGTTACTTGAGTTTTTTTAGCCTCCTAAAAAGGTTCTACTTGAAACCCTTTATAATAGGAAGGCACTCAGCTGTAGGGATCTGCAGAGAACCTTTAAGGGTTCCACCAGAGGGACCGGGCTTATTAGAGCTTTAAGGTTCTTAAATACAGTAATAATATAATAAAACAGTATATACAGTAAAAATGTTAAACCTGACGCTTTAGGAACTGGTTCTAGATCAGTTCCGTGTGCCGTCATGTTTCGCGCTCGGCGCCTGTAAACTCGTGTTATCTTATCACAAGCGTCATTAGAACCGAACGCTCCATAAGCTACATAACAACCCTGAAAAAAGCCACCTTGCTTAACGTTTATGAGAATACATGTGACCCTGCGCTGTTTCTGTGACTTCCTGGAACCGTATCTACGGAAACACAAAAACACACCTACACTACCGGCCACTTTATTAGGAACTCCCATACACCTGTTCATTCAGGTAAGTAATCCAATTAGAAGAGAACGGCCAGACTGGTTCGAGCTGACAGCAAGACTACAGTAACTCAGATAATCACTCTTTAGTTCAAATTCAAGTTCAAGTTCAAGTGGAGTTTATTGTCATTTCAGTCATATACAAGTACATAATGAAACGAAACAACGTTCCTCCAGGCCCAAGGTGCTACACAAGACAAACACAGAACAACACAGAACTACAGGGACGACATAAATTATACATAAAGTGCACAAG
>JAKKZJ010000017.1:22589921-22601197 GCA_033441845.1 Pangasius mekongensis | reverse complement strand
CTGTGCCGGAAAACTAATGTCTGGAATCTAAAATGTTTTTGTACTGAATCAATAATGTAGAAGTCAGAAAATAAACAACTATAACAGAGTTTGTGCTATAAAAAAAAAAAAGGGGGGTGCTAACACTTTTGCACAGTACTGTATATGACTCGGAAAAATCGGGTCATTAAAATTTAATATTAATATAACATCATATACAGCAGAAGCAAGGAAGCAGGTTTAGAGAAAAAAATACTGAATTTAACTTGAAGAGAATTTCCACTGACTTTTAAACATTTCTGCAGGAGTCATTTATTCCCTCAGACAGTTTAGTTGATTTCATTAAAAATGCACTGGAAATGAAGTTATAAGAAAGTTATTACATAAAAACTGGTTACCAATCAACAGCCTGATGCCTTGAAGTGCTTTCACTCACATCAGTCTGTCTGCAGTTCTGAACTGAATCAGAGTGAAACTGATTCTTCTGGTGATTTCTACATGCACCTGGTGGTCCGTCGCTTGTTTACGTTTTTCTCCGTCACAGTATTTTGGAAAGGGATGTTTTCAGCCCTGTGCGTACTTTGGAATTAAAATCGTGCCAAAAGTGTTGAACGTAACATTTCAAGAAACTAACAAAAAATATACAACGAGAGAAGAAAAACTCTCTGAAGCTGAACTCGGTGAACTCACAAGCGAAAATGTAACACGGCCTTCAAATAAACCGCGTTCTCTTTATTAACGTTTTATTTTCTAAGCTTCCTTTTCAGGGTTTTCGTTTACGCTCTGCGTGTTTACGTTCACCTTTCTGGCACAAACCTGTCATGTGGGCGGGGCTTAACGTGCTTTACTCTCATTGGTTAGTGAGATTTGGATCGACGGCTCCCTGAGCTGGAAGTAGAGACTTCAGTGGTGTGAATTTTGGAGAACGTTCTGGATTCGGTTCTCTGTATAATTACAGTGTTTGTACTGTGCAGTGGAAATTATTTACTTCCTCACTTACTTAGTCAGTGTATTAGTTCAAAATTAATATTTGAGATTTGTGTAACCTCATACGACTAATATTTTTTTGGAGATGTGCGATCAGGAGCGTCTCTACTTCCAGGTCAGGGATCTGTCCATCCAAACCTCACTAACCAATGAGAGTAAACCGCTGTTAAGCCCCGCCCACACGACAGGTTTGTGCCAGAAAGGTGAACGTAAACTCACGGAGCGTAAACAAAAACTCAGGCAGCGCTTTCGTAAACCGTGATTTTATGAAAGCAGTTTCAGAGTATTTCTTCTTTCTCACTGTATATTTTTTGTTCGTTTCTTGAAAAGTTACGTTCGATACTTTCGGCACAAATTATATTCCATAGTACGCACCTACAGCTACAGTGTTTTTGCGTTTTGCTTTGTTTAGCTATGTGCAGTGTGAAACCAAACCAAACGAATCAAACGAATCAATTTCACTCTGACAGGCAGATGTTTTGACTACAGCGTATTTTTTGTATAAATTATCATCCTGCTTTCTGTTTTTTGTTCTAAATTTCAGCTTTCAATGCTTTAAGGAAATCACAAGATCTATAGCTTCACTTAATAATTTCAGATTTCGACATTTTGAAATTTCTCTAACACGGAATATTTTTTTCTTATTATGCTAAAACTTTACACACTTACGAATGCAGAAGAACCGTAATGACGTAACGTGAATAAAACTCACGTCAGATACGTTCCTCTCAGATTGATGCCCAACATGAGGTCCACTTTCTTCATGGGCGTGTCCAGCGTTCCCGTCAGGTTAATGGCGCTGGCGTTGTTCACCACGATGTCGATCCCTGTAGCCATGGCAACAAGAGAACGTTAATAGAAAGAACATCTCCTCTGTTCCCAGACTCGAGTTAGACTCCCGTGTGCGTCTCTCACCTCCGAATTTCTGCACGGCGTTCTCCACCGCCTCGCTGACCTGCTTCTCATCACGAACGTCCACGATACACGGCAGAGCTTTTCCTCCTGCCGCTTCAACTGAGAGATTAAACACAAACTGGTAAAGTCTCATTACGCCGAAACACTTAATCGTGATATTTTCACAACACATCGCTGATCTGTTCTTTATTCTCTTTAATGTTAGACACTAGGGCTAATACGATACGATACGATACGATACACGATAAAAACCTCACACGATACTTTTCCACAAGAGACGATATGCATCACAATATTTAGATCATCTCCATTTAAAAAAATATATAAATAATTAAACTGTGTTCAATGATATGTTTATTTAATGTTGACAAAAATATACTGAATTTAATGATTATTTTTTAACTATTTAAAACATTTGAATATGGTGTCAAAATAAAATGTAATGTTTAATCATTAATAACTTGGAGCGATTTAAAATTTAAATGTAATAGCTAAGGTATTATTATTTGAAAAATATTTTAACACTGGAAAAAAAAGGAAAATAAAAATGCAGTACATATTTTTTTTAACATTTAATCAGCTGCTTTCAATCAGAGTTTGTAACTGTTGTGAAGTAACAACATGCAGAAATATCTGTAACATCTCAGAAAAGCGTATTGTGATAGAATTTATCATGATATTGATATTATATCGTTATATCGTCCAGCCCTAAAAGACAATCAACACCAAAAAGAGTATAAAAAAAACTCTAATAAACTGAGTCATAAATAATAAAGTGTCTGGTTAATTTCTTTTTAAAGATTCACAAAATAGGTTATAATTTTTCAATAATGTTAACATCCATTAATAACCAAACATCATCATCATCATCATTATTATCATTATCATTATTATTATTATTATTATTATTATTATTTTGTTTTATGTTTTTAAAAACACACCAGATGTAGAAATGAAATAATAAAGATATCTGAAATAAATTAATATTGAGATACTAGAATATTGAGACACTATTGATGCTCGTTAATATAATTTATAGTTTGCATTAGAATGAATATTACTGAGTGAATTTGAATATTGAATGAGTGAATTTGAATATTAATGAGTGTGTAATGTTATGGTGTTACAGACAGACTGAACCTTAGCAGTAGCTGCTCTCTCTCTGTGTGTGTGTGTGTGTGTGTGTGTGTGTGTGTGTGTGTGTGTGTGTGTGTGTGTGTATTCATTTCACATAAATTGAAAATAATTTAAAATGATAAAAAAAAAAATGTTATACTTTTATCAAAACCTTGATTACAATGACAAGGTCTATAGAATATATATTTTATATATTTAAAGGCAAAATAACGTGAAATTAAACGAGATGTAAAAATGACGCGTCTTTGTTCATGACTTTGTTCCTTCATTCAGTCATTTAACCACAAAATGTAGTAAATTTTAATATTCTGATAAACCACACATTATGCGACTGAAGGTAGAGCAAGAAAATTTACATTTACATGTGACTATTTTGCCTTTGAACATGTATGCAAAAGTTCTGGCACCCCTACGCTAAAAACAATAAATAATCACGTATGATTTATTTTGTAAATGAAATTAAAACATTTCCATAAAATAGTTCTGCAGAATAAACAAATAAACAAACAAACAAACAAACAAACAAATAAACATTTATTTGTTATTTGCTGAATTGAACAAATTGAACAATATAAAGTCATAAATGAAGCGTGTGCAAAAGTTTAGGCACCCACTGAGCTGGTCTCAGAACTTGATTGGTTCGGTATTTTTAAATAATAATAATAATAATAATAATAATAATAATAATAATAATAAAGAACTAATTTTGACTAGTAGAGTAAAACAGTGAAATTCATTCGGACAGCTCAGGACATTAAGTCGGGTCTTTTTCATGATGGATAAAAATAAGAAATTTGCGCAGATATTTTAGTGTAGATTATAGAAATAAAAAAACTATGTGCGCTGTGATTAAGAATTTATGTATTTTTAAAACTTGTTTGATTGCAGATTCAGCCACATCACCGTGACTGAGACGCTGTCTGGATTAAAAGGTTCTTACTCTCCTCGGCGGCCGTGTAGATGGTCCCGGGCAGTTTGGGGTGCGTCTCGCCAGTCTTGGCTGCGATCACCACGTTGGCACCGTCTCGGGCAGCTTTCAGAGCGATGGCTTTTCCGATGCCTCGACTCGCTCCGGTGATGAACAGGGTGCAACCGGACAGCTTTCTGAAAGAGAGTGCATGGGTCAGAGGGGCAGAAACTTGAAAATTAGAAAGAAAGAAATAAACACACAACAGCTTACAGAGCATTATTTTCAATCAGATTCACATTTACACTCTTGAACACTCTTAAGCTCAGTCTAGTACCTAAAAGGTTTCTCTTACAGGATCAAGGTGACATTGTGGAAACCAAAAAGTCATGCATTTACATTTACAAATGTCAATTTAAAAATGTTTCCTGGATATGTGTGTGGAAAAAGTGGGACAAAAGTCAGACATTTCTCTGCACCTGTGCATGCATGACTAATTCAGAACAAAGGTCACGTGATACAAATGCTTTAAACACCTGCACTATAGTTATTAATAAAATCCTATTTATATTTAATCAGTCTGTGAACAAACTGAGTGGAAAGTTTGATCATTTCTGAACGCAGTGACAATTTAACATCTCCAAGATCACAGCTTTTAACAGTTAAACCCTTCATTTTATAACAAAAACACCTGGAGCAGGTGTTTCAGCACATCTCAGTCAAATAAATAAACAGTTTACAGCGCAGACATGGGGACTTTATCCGTGTTTTAGTGGAGCTAGTTATCAAACAGATCACTCACCCTGTGTTCTGCAGCATCGTGCACTTGATCACACCGCTTTCAGAGTTTAGAGCTGAGCAGAATTAGTGCTGAAACTCTGTAAACTTCTCTTTAACTCCACACACACGTCACTGTCACCGCTGCTGCTGCCCTTTAGCACACTTCACCAGCGCCTTCACTTCCGGTGCAGCTTCTTCGTTGGTGGTCCAAAACCCGGAAGTACGGAAAAACAATCCCCTCGATTGTTACATCGTTTAGTTTTTGTCTTATTAGAGTACATTTCAGAAATGTTAATTCACAGAAAAAAAATAAATAAAAATGGTTTAGATTCAAACCCAACAATATTTACATATTTTCAGTGCTGTAACTCTAGCGCCCTCTGCTGGACAAACCTCTTCTTCTTCTGCTTTTTCTTCTTCTTCTTCTTTATTTATATTTAATACAAATAAAATTATTTATTAGACAGATAGATAGATAGATCATGCTATTAATCCCAGACTGAAATTAAAAACTTTTTAATGAAACTACTTTATAACAACCACGACGTGATGTAGTCTATTTGTGGTGGGTTTTTTTGTTTGTTTGTTTGTTTGTTTTTGTTTTTTGTATTTTCCTTTTATTTCTTTTTTTAGATGATATTATATTTTTTGTAATTGTACAGCACTTTGGTACACTCTATGGTTTTTAAAGTGCTTTATAAATAAATTTGAATTGAATTGAATTGAAATTCACACATTGTGCGCAAGTGTGTAAGCACGAGTATTCAGAATAATAAAAATAAACTTAAACTTCCATCTATTTTCTGTGCCGTTTATCCTACACGGGGAAGACCGTGGACAGGGTGCCAGTCCATCACAGGGCACAATCACACATTACAGACAATTTAGAGATGCAAGTCAGCCTACAGTGCATGTCTTTGGACTGGGAGGAAACCGGAGTACCTGGAGGAAACCCCCGAAGCACATGGAGAACATGCAAACTTCGTGCATACAGGGTGGAGGCAGGAATCCAGCCCCAGAGGTGTGAGACAACAGTGCTAACCACTAAACCACCGTGCTTCCCTAAACTTAAACATATTCAGTATTAAAAAAAAAAAAAAAGACTCAACTATAATATAAGATATACAGTAAATATAGCCGTATACACACAGGTCCTCTGAGTGATGTGAAAGTGTCAGTGCATTACAGGAGTATTAACCCAAGGGGAGATGAATGATGAGTGTAATGAATGGTGCAAAAGAGCAGGAACCACAGATGTGCAGCAAAGTAGCTGAGATCAGCAGAGCGTCCACAGTTTGTACAGCTGTAAAGTGCAATAATGTGATGAGGAGCATCAGTGCAGTAAGCAGAATGCAACTCGGTGCAAAATTATAGCATATATCCAGCGAGCTTGCTCTAGGAATGTCCTGGCACGGTGATGAATTGTTGTACAGAGTGATGCTGCTGGTAAGAACGAGCTCCTGTACTGGTCCTTGCTACAGTGGAGCTGAATCAGTGTTTTACTGAAGGTGTGGTGATGTTTGATCAGTAGAGCAGGACGGGGATGTGATATGTTGTCCAGGATGTGTGATAGTCTGCTTAGTGTTCTTCTTTCCACAACCACAACAATCAGAACTGTCCAGGACAGAGCTAGCCTTCTTTAACAGTGTGTTGAGCTTCTCTGAGTCTAATGCATGTTGTGTTTTTGCACAGTTAACACAGGATGGTTTAGTGGTTAGCACTGTTGTCTCACACGTCCGGGTTTGATTCCTGTCTCTGCTCTCTGTGTGTTTGTGTGTGTTGGCATGTTCTCCCTGTGCTTCTGGGGTTTCTTCTGGGCACTCTGGTTTCCTCCCCCAGTCCAAAGACGTGCTATAGGCTGACTGGCTTCTCTAAATTGTCTGTGGTGTGTGTGATTGTGCCCTGTGATGGGTTGGCATCCCATCCACAGTGTGCCCTAATGTGCTCCATGTCACCCCATGACCCTGTGTAGGATAAACACTGTACACTACATAGTGCTCTGTTTCTGGAGTTTATCCATTTTGTTGTGTCTAAATGAATAGTGGAGAATAGCTCACAATGTACAGCTAAAGGCTAGAATAAAACAATATATACAGTAGGTACAGAATGCACATTATTCACATATCTATCTATCTATCTATCTATCTATCTATCTGTCTGTCTGTCTCTGTCTGTCTGTCTATCTCTCTCTCTCTCTCTCTGTATGTTTGTCTGTCTGTCTATCTAGCTATATATTTATCTATGTATCTGTATAGCTGTCTGTCTATCTATCTCTCTCTCTCTCTCTCTCTGTGTGTATCTGTCTCGCTCTCTTTAGACCTGCACCGGGCGGCAGTGTGTGAAGGTGTCTGTAGAGGGCGCAGTTACTCTCCTGTTCTTAATGCTGTGTAACATTGAGCCCTTTTCCGGTTCCTAATATAAAAATTAGATTTGGCACCGAAACAGTGAACTATACATTTTTACTTTTTGTTTCATTGAAATGAATAGTCATTGGAATATTAAACAATGTAGACTAATTATGATGTGTGTGTGTGTGTGTGTGCAGAACTGCAGTAAATCCGGTCCAACTGGTGCAACAAGTTCCCACATGTTTCCTAAAGCCTGAGCGGAAAACAGTTTAGTGTCCTGTGACAGAGCAGGAGCAGTGAGCTGGGTTTCATTTAACTCATCTGCAACATGAAAGAGTTCAAATGTCGGATCTCTCTCTCTCACACACACACACACAGCACAGAATGACTTCACTCTTCTGCATTTTAACATATTATTTATTGTTTTCCATGGGGAATCGGTTCCTTCAAATGATTCATTCGGTTCATTAGAGTAATTAATAATTAATATATGTGTGTGTGTGTCCTGTAGTTCCCACGCGCACACTTCTTCATGAACATTAATCCCCACATCACACACTCCCTCTATTACCTCTTATTTTTTTTATTTATTTTTTTTTTATTCTCAGTGCATTATAATGTCTATTATTCATCTCTGATAATCCATAAAGCTCTCAAACAGCCGTGCATGCGTTTTGCAATTCTTCAAAAAAAAAAAAAAAAAAAAAAAAAAAAAAAAAAAAGGTGTGTCAGCTGGGAGAGGAGAGGAGAGGAGGAGGCCATTTTGTAGTGAGTGAGCATGCCAGTGTTATGTGTGTTGTGCTCTCAGTGTCAGGAGCAGGAAGTGCTGCCTTTGTGCTGAGAGTGGACTGAACACAGCACACTGCTCTGATCCTGCAGCTCTTCATCCTCCTCCTCCTCCTCCTCCTCATGTCCACACTGCTGTTTCTGCTCGGCTCAGGCTGCTCTGCTGTGCAATGGATGGGTAGGTGTTGTGTTGTGTTGTGTTGTGTTGTGTAGTGTAGTGTAGTGTAATGTAATGTAGTGTTATGCTGTGTTTGGGTTTCTTCTCTTTCCGCTTTCCTTCTGAGTCTCAGACCTTGATGTGCTTTCTCCTTGTTTTGCATGCTGTATATTATATTACACTACATTACAGTACAGTATAGTACAGTATATATCACTGTATTGTGTTGTTTTGGATTGGATTATAATACATTATTGCATTGAATCAGATTAAACTCAGAGTAATGTGCTGAGCGGAAATGGCACGCGCTTGTTATCTGTGAGCTGCTTTTGTTTTGTTTTGTTTTGAATTGTTTTGTTTTGCTTTTTGACTTGAGGATTCACAGGAATACATTTTAACCCTGTTTGCACGATTCCGGAAGGAGGAATAAAGACTAAAGCGGAAGTGTTTTGTAACATTCTGTAGTGTGTGTGTGTGTGTGTGTGTGTGTGTGCGCGCGCGATTCTGGGTGTAACAACAGCAAAGTTGTCTTTGAGGAAGTGGAGCTGCTCTCTGAATATAATCTCTGATCAGATCCATCGCCTGTAAAACTCTTCTCGAGCATCATGACGTGTAAAAGTTGACCTGATTTACGGATTGATTGCGTTCATCTTGCTTTTACACTCAGCTTGTGGGGTTTTTTTTCCCCAGCGTGAAGGCAATAATAAGCAGGCTGCCATTTTAAAGCCATTAAAGGGGCGTTTCTGTCGAGAACAAATCCACAGTCATGTAGGATTTAACGCATGCACATCCTCCTGTTCTGTGTGCTGATGATGATGAGGAGGAGGAGGAGGATGGTGGTGATGATGATGATGGTTCTACAGGCGCCATGTTGCTTTTACATTCTGTTTAAAAAAAAAAAAAAAAGGCGAATGGCTGATTGTTTACAAGCGCGTGCGTGGGACGTCGCGTGAGCGCGCGCACGCGCGTGCAGGCAGTGGTGGTGGGCGGGGGCGCGCGCCGTATTTTTTTAAAAATATTTTTAGCTAATTTATTTATTTTTTGTGTTTCATACAAGAATAATACGAGCTCATGATTAGAGCATGAAGCCCAACTTTCCTTTGCATGCATCAGCCGGAGGGGATCAGAGCATTTTTCTTTCTTTATTTCTTTATTTTTAAATAATTAAAAAAATGTAGCCTCAGTCTGTATCATGCTTGTGGTGATGATTTGCACAGATATTTTAGATTTATACAAATGTTCTAACGTTAGGAGAGGCTTTAAAAACATTTCCCATGTGCATTAAACCTTACAGAACAGCAAACAGGAACTATACACATTTATTTATTTATTTATTTATTTGATTGATTGGTGTCCTGTCAGATGTCGTACCTTTTCAATATTTAGACCCCAGCACACTTGGTTCTAGCTTCCTGATGGAAGCTTTTCTCTGCACAACCTCTAAGAACCCTTTCGAGTGCTAGATGCACCCAGGTGTAGGCTGTTGTTAGATTCACACTGGCTTCATGTGAGTGTAATGAGAGAACTGAAAGCATTAGATTATGTGCTTTGCTCTCGCTCCCCCGGGGGTTTCCAGGGTCCGACAGAAAGAAAAAAAAAACCTCTCCTGCCAGCATTAGACTGTAAACACACCACGCAACAGTATGGGCTCGAACCCAATACACAGCCAGGTTACAGAGGTGTCTAATCTGTGGAGGAAACCATACACATGCTGTAAATTCTAACTTATTGCTCATTTATTTAATAATTCAAGTCACATTCAAAGCTTCTCTTAAGTTTAAAGGTGAAGCTTGTAACTCGTTTCTGAACCTGTATACTTTACAATATTGTGCCTTTTCCGCAAAAGGCTTCCCATGATGCATCGTGGCATATGTAGTTTCAGCAGAAGGATTGTCCGTGCTATTCATTTCTCCTCTCAGGCAGCAGATGTCACAGACTACAGCTAGTTTTGTTACACAGTGAATAATCTTCACTACCAGATTATTTTGTGCTAAAAGAATGTAGAACATCTCGCTTGGTTCATTTTAGTGTCAAAATATTTAATCCAAGGCCAGAAAAGGCAGGATTGTTTCTGTAAATTAGAATAGAGGATTGAGGAAGGGTGTGAACGTTTGATGGAAGTGATGCGGTCCAATCGTATTTGGTCTAGTGGTTTATATTTGTGTTTAGAGTTGATTCGTGTTCCGGACAGAGTGCGAGAAGAGGAGAAGAGTCCACACCCACATGGAGTTAAGAAACACACAACGTGATTTTAAAAGCCTTCAGATAAGTAATGTGACCCCAACAATAACGGAACGTGTTACAGGTGAGGACCGAGGGGGCGTGGAACGTGGTAAAGGTGCTGACCAGGGGGGCGTGGAACGTGGTAAAGGTGCTGACCAGGGGGGCGTGGAACGTGGTAAATTTGCTGACCAGGGGGGCGTGGAACGTGGTAAAGGTGCTGACCAGGGGGGCGTGGAACGTGGTAAAGGTGCTGACCAAGTGGGCGTGGAACGTGGAATGTGGTAAAGGTGAGGACCGAGGGGGCGTGGAACGTGGAACGTGGTAAAGGTGCTGACTGAGGGCGTGTGGAACGTGGTAAAGTTGTAGATTGAGGGCGTGGCACATATTACAGGTGTAGACTGAGGGCCGTGGAACGTGGTAAAGGTGAGGACTGAGGGAGTGTGTAATCACGTAAGGCTTAATGGTCGTACCCTCTTATAAAATTTTTAATTTTTAAGAGTTATCCCTCTGGGGAACCCTCAAAGATTCTGTGTAAGAATACTACAACAAAGGAAGAACTCTTGAACCCTGTATGTGTGTGTGTGTGTGTGTGTGTGTGTGTGTGTGTGTGCGTGCACGCTGTTAACGCAGTTACCCCTTACATTTCCTCAGCTTTCTGAACAGTTTTTAAAGGTATGGTAACGCTGTCGGTCTTTTCTGTCTGAAATGCAAATGTTCAGTGTGGTGTGATTGTGTGTAAAAGTCCTGGTAGTTCCTAGAGCTGAATAAAGTGGACGTTGCTACGTGGTTTAATGTCGTAATGAGACGAACGGAATGGTGACAACAGTGTGAGTAGCTGTAGTAGAGTAGAGGACTCTGTGTGATGTGTTTAATGGAAGCAGAATATTTATTAATGTATTTTCTTTTTCTTCAGAGACAGGAGATATAAAAATGTAGGAGCAGACTGTGAAGCGTTTGCCGGTTTGTGTGGAACGTGTTTTTGGAGTGTTTGCTATGTTTGTGAAGCGTTTGCCGGCTCTCTCCGGTATGAAGTATGACTGCTGGATATTGTGGCTTA
>JAKKZJ010000017.1:22557859-22569632 GCA_033441845.1 Pangasius mekongensis | reverse complement strand
ACTCTGTGTCATTTATTACTGTTTACTGCTCTTTATAGGGTTTTATTTAATGTAGAAACATTTAATTTCATTATTTTGAAGGCGTCTTTGCTCTACAGCGTTTCTTTACATGTGACTAAGACTTTTGCACAGAACTGTATATATTTTAAAGCTCAGAAATTGCTGCGTCATGTGATCGTCCGAAACCGAGGAAGAACATTGCTGTATTTTGTTAAACAAATTATATTTTCTATCTTTTTACTCACGCATAGTATACTCAGTGTGGAGTAATACAAAGTGCTAAATAAATAAAATAAATAAATAAAACATCAGACCTGAAAATTTCAGTGTGTTTAGAAAGAAAAATATTAACCAGGTCTGAAAGTTTACTATTTTTCTTTCTAAACACACTGAAATAATTAAAAACGATCACGGTTTTATTTTTTAAAAATATTAAATTTCATGAAAAAAATGCCAAGGAAAATAAAAATGAAACAAACATCTGTTTCCTTGCTTTTTATTTCAGCACTAAAGTATTAAATTATTACTCTATTGTACTGGGTATTAAATAATAATAATAATAATAACAGCAGTGCTATTACCTGCTTTTGAAGCTTCGTTCAGTTTGAATTCCTGTAAGAAATTGTTTTAAAGTGAAGATCTTTTATGAGGACATGTTGCAGGAGTGTTTTTTTTATTTTATTTATTTTTTAATTATTACTTATTTTTAATCTCAGCTCTACAATGCTATGATGTTTAAACGGAGCTTCTAAGACTGTAGGTTTTTACTTCTTTTTTTTTTTTTTTGCTGAATTCACTCTCTTTCTTTCAGAGTTTTCAGTAAAACTCTGGACGATTTGCTGTCGTCCATCTCTGATCCTCCAGCTCTGAGTGTGTGTTGTAATGTAAAGAGTTGTGTGTGTGTGTGTGTGTGTGTGTGTGTGTGTGTAATAACATCGTTCTGATGGTTTTGTTAGGTTTATCAGGCAGCTGATTGGCTGATGCATCGTGCGCTTCATGACGGAGAGACGGTTTTTTTTTTTCGCTCTCGATATAAAGCGTTTAGTGAATCACGTGTTTTATGGGTCTGATGTTTGACGTCATGCTGGACGACCAAACAGAATTTACAGCGTGTTCAGGTTTGTGAGTCGGTGGTCATCAGGACTCCTGCGTGGTGAAGAAACGTCCTGCTTCTAAAACGAGCTCTGCTCCATTTTTACACAAATTCACACTGACGAGAGACAGACGGTGAAGATTCTCTCTCTCTCTCTCTCTCTCTCTCTCTCTCTCTCTCTCTGTTGCTCTCTTCATGTCTTTCTGTCTTCCGCTGTCTCCCTTTCTCTCTCTGTCTGTTTTTCTGTTTCTCTGTCTGCCTTTCTGTTTTTCTGTCTTTCTCTCTCTTTCTCTGTCTTTCTCTGCCTTTCTGTGTGTTTGTGTCTCTCTCTCTCTCTTTCTCTCTCTCTCTCTCTCACTCTCTCTCTTTCAGTTTCTCGCTTTATCTCTGTTGCTCTCTTCCTATCTTTCTTCCTGTCTCTCTGTCTTTCTCTCGGGCTCTTTTTCTCAGCCTTTTTTTAATTTGTCTCTCTATCTGTCTTTCTCTTTCTTGCTCTCTCCCTCACTCTGTCTTTCTAACATTTCATCTTCATCTGTCTCTGTCTCTCTGTCTTTCGTATCTCTCTTGCTCTCTCTTTCTTTCTCTCTCTGTAAATATTAATAATCTTTTTAAATAGCGCTTATGATTTTGACCTTAAAACTTCAGTCTTCAGAAGTTCTGAATTTTTGATTTATCTATAAAGGATTCGAGCATCAAAGCAAAACACTTGAAAGGACCAGTGTAAATTAATGAATTGATTAGAAATCTATAAGAATTACTGCAAACCATGACCATTATTTAAAGCCGTGTATAGAGCTGTAGGGTGCGTGTTCCTGTCGTTCCACAGTTTATTGGCGAGATTAAAAACCCCTGAGCTGTGATGATGGTCAGGATTAACAGCAGGTCTGTCTGAGCTGAGTGAAGTGCTGGAGATGGGTCAGACTGCTTCAGGAGTTCAGCAAGAATCACTATCCAGAGCTTTATACATCATGAGCAGGATCTGAACAGAGTAGAGTCAAGAAGACTGAGAGCTCGGAGTTTGTTTTCTTGGTGAGGACGTGAGCTGAAACACTGCAACGTTAAAGACGCAGCGGGACGGAGGCAGTAGCTCAGTGTAGAGGTTATGGAAGTGGAGACGTTTCTCAGCGATGCGTACGCTTTCTCATTTCCATTTACGCTGTGTCGGAGATGTTCAAACGATCATCTAGGGTTACACCAAGGTCCTTCTCGACCATCAACCGATCTCGCACTGATGTTTTATCTCCGGATCTGCGCTTCTTTTTCTTCTCCTGCACTTCATCCTCCGTCACCTCGATATCCCTGATCTCAGACTGTAGCATAAAAAACGCTGGAAAAAATCCACGATCCTGATTGGCTTCTCACAGAAGCAGCTGGTAACCAAACAAAACTGAAGGATGCGTTTATTTGCCATGTGCGGAGGTTAAATATGGAGGAATTACAGCGCTATTAGACACCTGCATACAGCGCACGTGTTAAACATCCACAAATAACGGTCGTAAAAAATATTTCAGCAGGTCCAAAGTCAAACCCGACATCCTCCTCGGCTGTGTCCTCGTACATCGTGCGTTTTTCCCTCAACACCAAATGTCACGGCATCAGAAAGGTGCTTGCTGGAAAAGGGTACAGAGATCCGATCTGCTCCTGGCGTTTTCTTTCCCTTTGCATATTCATGCTACAGCCAGGCTGGTTTGAATATTGTCTAAAAAAAAAAAGCAAAAGATAAGCTCTGTATTGTGAACCAAGGCAGCTGCTTGTGCCTCATTCATCTTCATCATCTTCATCTTCATCGTCATCGTCATCGTCATCATCGTCGTCTGGTGGGGAAGGTGAAAGGTCATCACGCAAAGTCCTCATCTTTACCATCATCCTCGTCTTCATCCTCATCCTGTCTGCTATCTGTATCGTATGAAATGTCTTCAGAGTCATGATTTGATTTCAAAGTTGAAAGTTGACTGATTGATTGAAACAACAGCCAATAGGGTTCGAGATACGCCATGCCACGCCCCCGCCCAATCTAAACAGCTTAACACGCTGGCAGTAAAGAGTTTATAATGAGTATATAACCTTTAATACTAGGTGACGAGACACTGTGTGTTTTTGGAGTTACGCCGTACGTATTTGAGGTCGAGGTTGAGCGTCAGCGTTGCCGATGGCAACAGAGACGCGGGGTCGTCACCGGGAGACACCTGACACGTCTGAGTGGGAGATGAAATGAAATCACTGAAAATACGTAGATGGAGACGGTGTGTGTAAAGAATAAGGAATTCTCCATCAGTCTTAAGTAACGACGTTCCTGCATGGAACAGCTCCAAGTCTCATGAGTCACATGACCGCCAACTTGCAAAAACTCCGCCCTCTTGCACACGAATAAATTCCAAGCATTGATTCTCAGTTGTAAAAGGGAATAGAGTGCAAAGACACACAGGAAACATGAACTATGTTTACTGCTAATGAGCTACTACTGGAGAGCAAGACACGCCCCCAGGGGGCGGAGCATACACCTTCTAGAGAGAGTTTAATTCCAGGAACATGAGAATAGTACAGGACGAGTTACTTATAGTTTTAATATGAACTATAAAATGAAATCTCCAGATATTTTTTTCTGCTCCTATTGCTGTATTGTTGTCAGTAACACTAAGGGACATGAACATAAACTGGTTCTGACTTCAGGAGCGCGATAAACACCGCCATGCATAGCAATAACGAAGCTGTTTCCAGGCCTGACATTAATAACGAACACCAGCTGTCTTGTTTTTGTGATCTGTCCGTCTCTCAGCGAGCTTTCGGAGATCGCAGACATCGAGACCTGATGCTTCCTCTCTCTCTCTCTCTCTCTCTCTCTCTCTCTCTCTCTCTCTCTCTCTCTCTCTCTCTCTCTCTCATTTGCTTTATTGCTATGCAGTATAATTGTTTATTTGCTTTGGTTGGTTGATTTTATTTCCCCTCTTTTCAAATATTTATTCTCTTTGTTTTGCCTTAGAAGTCTGAAACTGCTTATCACAAAAAAAAGATTTATAGACTGTTCTTTACTTCTCAAATCTTCAACAAAGTTTAAACGTTTTAAATATGGATCGTTGTTCGATATCCGTCCCGTTCCGCTTCCCGGTGTGTTCACAATACCTCAAAGAGGAAATGTTTTTCAGATGTGCAAATGCAGCACTAATTCATTCTGCTAAATCAGAAATGCAGAGAATGTTTAATCAGGGTTTGTCTGGAGAATAGATGCAGAAGTCTGCTCATAAGCTTTCGTAAGGACCGAGCTTACGGTTTTATTATTTTTAAAAAGAAATCTGTGTTTTTCTGGTGTGAAGATGGTTTTTGGTGAAATGTATGCTTCTAAATCAAGATGGAAAGATTTTTTTAAATGACGATTACATTACTTTTACAGTGCTATTACATCTCTTATTGTATGTAGCTGCAGTTGTGGCAGAAAAAAAAGTAGTTTATATTGTATATTTATGGCTTACATAATTACATCTCATAATCATAATCATATTACATCTCAATTATTATATACCAGAACATAGGACCACTGGCTAATAGCTAGCTAAGGTTAGCTAGGTTAAAAATACGACTAGTGTGGAAGTATTCATTTCAAGATGTTTGGTGGAAGTCATTAACATTTGATTTCTTTCTTTCTGCTTTTTTAATTGTTTATCACTAAGCTATAAAAACAGAATCTGAGAAATCTGATTGCTCGCTAGAATAATAATAATAATAACAATGTTCTCTTTGTGTTTGCGTTGCAGTGATAATCTGAAGAGCACGCTGCTTCTGCATTCCTGTGTGGTTGTACTACCATGAGCGATTCCACTCCATCCACAGGTACGATGGTCCGTTCCTTTCTCTCTTTCTTCTTACTTTCTTTCTTTCCATCTTTCTATCTTTCCTTCTTTCTGAGTGTTTATTTTTGAACACCCACTTTTCACAAGTCAATCAAATCTCGATAGATAAAACCAAAATCCCTCCCACTCAAATAAATATTCCATTTCATTTGGAAATACGTCACGTTGTGGAAGAAAAAATGTGTCGAAATTCCATCAATCCGGTTCTTTTTCCTCTCTCTTTTTCCCCTCTTTCTACATGTCCGTGCTCCGGCCGAACTCCCCTACAGTTCGTTAAAATTATGATTATAATCAGACCATACTGGTGAGAGTAAAATCGTGCTGTTTGTAGTTTTTAAAAGCTGTTATAGATTTTGTACTGAAGTTATGAGGTACTTTTGAAAAGCTTTTTGAGCTAGTTTCTTAGTTTGTTGCCTTGTGCCAGCTTGGGACTGGCTGACGAAGAGCTCTGACGTTTTGTTTTCCCCGAAACGCTGGCTGATGTTTTAAAAAAAATGGCACCTTTTAAGACGAATCAAACTGTCGATTGAAAGCTTGTTGATTATCAGCGAAGTGAGTCGTGTGATCTGTGTGTATCCGTGATGGCTGACGACTCCTTTAGCCTTCTCTGGTGTATTTTATCGTGTGTTAGGAGCTGGAATGACCTTCGTCTCTGCACAAAGAGATAATTTAACAAATGTTTACAAAGTCAGACGAGACCTTGAGACACGGAGCAGACAAAACGATCCGCTCTCGCCCAAATACATGAGCTCACAGTTTTCCAAAACACGGCGAGGACTCTGTTGTCCAGCACGAGACAGTGACTGCGTTTTCATAGCAGACGTCCCTGATTTTAGCAGAACAGCCCGTCTAGACGCCCTGCGCGTGCTTCAGTCGGATTTTTATTCGGTGCGGTCGTTGACAGATCAGCACTGGGGCTCAGCGTCGCCCGGTCCGTGTTTGCGCAAACCTGAAAATATGAATCGTACCATGTTTATGGTTCTGACTGGTTGATTGATTCATTTTACTATAACAGCAGCTATGACGGGTTTATATTAATGATACGTTCTGATACGTTCTCGTTTCTATAGTAACAGCTCATTCACAGCGGACGCTCCACTGATCAACAGATTTTTAAAAATGGTTGATATGCTGAAGTTTTCTGTAAGGAGAATAAATGTTTATTTAACATGTATGGAAGGAGTCTCCAGTGTCAGTGCTTTGTAACAGTTAACGGTAAAGTTTTCCAGCTTAGTTTTAGTAATCAGGACTTTAATATTCAGTACGTTATATAAAACAATTGTTTAAGACAAATTTGCTCTCTTTCACTAATTCTCTCTCAGTTTTTTTTTTCCCCTGTATGATTGCTGGTGTGTGTGTGTGTGTGTGTGTGTGTGTGTGTGTGTGTGTGTGAGAGAGAGAGTTTCTGGGGTGTGGCTCTGAGACCTGCGTCTGTTCACTGTGCTACTGACACATGCGTAAGGAATGAAAAACTCGCAGTCCATGCGTGCTTCTGTTAAAACGTGTATAAACGTGGGGTTATTTCTACTGAGGGTGCGTTTTTAAATTTGTTCACAAAGTATTTTATATAACATCAGTATCTGAGATTCTAATAAACATACATAATGTGTGTTTCTAAAAAAAATACTGAGTGAAGGAGTTCCTGTTACCACCCTGAAGTTGATTAATGGAAATCGTGCTGTTATAGAAAAATAGTGTTTTATTCCTCTTGTACCACAGCAATTTACCAACAGTTTTATAGTTTATAGTTAAAGACACAAGTTAGTTCTTGTCCTCACTTACATTAGAGCAGCTATAAACACTCGTTCCCTCACCTCAGAGTCTCTTTGTTCTCTCTCTTAAAGTCAATAAGACAAAAAAAAATGCAGCTTGATGCATCATGTTACCGAGAAGCCGCAAAAAAAAAAGCCCTCCGTCCTGAAGAATCGTAAAACTTCAAGTTACAGTTTTACTTCTGACTGCTACAAAGCGCTGACACTGGAGACTCCTTCCATAAGTGTTACATAAACACATTGTTCGCTAGTCAGGAATCTGAATTCGAGTGAATCTCAGGTGAACATTATTGGAATGATTGAGATTATTGAGATTACTGAACACGGTTTGGGGTTTCAGTTTCTCTGAAGGTTTCTAGTGATTGTTACTGAAGGTAAACCTCAGAATTTGCCAAACCGCATTTTCTTCCCACGGGAAGCGTAAAGCTCTGTCGCATTTGCATACGGAGGTGATGAGCTCTGGGTTCAGAGTCTGCTTTCCTGCGTTCGCTCCAGGTGGAGCTCTGGGTTTGGTGTGCAGTATTCATTTGCTAAATATTTCAGTATTGTCTAATCCAGTAAGACAATATGAGTAAACGAATGCTCTTTTCCCCACGTCTTTGCTTTGGTTGAGAAGCACTGTCATGTTTGAAATGCGGTCATCAAGTTCATATTCGTCTTTTTAAAAAAAAAAAAAAAAATTATTATTTTTTTTTTTTTTAAAGCTGTTTCCTCTTGAGAAGCCCGTGGTATATCTGATTCCGAGTGATGGATCCTTTAATCGCGTTAAAGCCTCACAATAAGATTTGTTAACGGCACAAATGAGACGAATTGCCGTGCCGGAGCCAGATGCCTCGATAGGTCATGTGTACTGTCGCCATGGTAACGCCAGGTCATTGTTACTGAGCTGGGGGGAGGGATAGAGAGAGAGAGAGAGAGAGAGAGAGAGAGAGAGAGAGAGAGAGAGGGAGAGGGATGGATGGACTGATGGTTGGCCACTCGCTCGCCTGCTGGGATGCGTCAGGACGGCTGTCTCCAAGAACAGCGAGGGTTCACGACTGTGGTGAAAAAAATGACTCACTCGCCGTAAAAGTGAAACGAAACGAGTCCGGAGCGAGTTTAAGAGATGCGTTTGGGTGAAGAAAGGCCTTCAGAGCGTGATGTTCAGCTCTTCTCCGTCTGTTATTCAGATACTTCACTTCCTTTGAGCCTCTGAATAACATCGATTGTAGAATAAATTATTGTTAAAAGCAGCCTAAAGATATATATATAAAATCCTCTTTCTCTAATTCTCTCTCCCTCGTCTGTCTGTCTTTCTCAGTCTCTCTCTCTCTCTTTTTCTGTCTTTGTCTCTCCCTCTTTCTCTTTGTTTTTCCTTCTCTCTCTCCCATTCTGTCCCTCTCTCTGTCTTACCCTCTCTCTATCTCTCTCTCTATCTCTCTCTCTTTGTGTCTCTCTCTCTCTCTATCTCTGTTTCTCCTTCTCTCTCATTCTGTCCCCCATCTCCATCTTTCATTCTGTATCTCTCATTTTGTCTTTCATTCACAGTCTCTTCTTACATCTCCCATTCTGTCTTTCATTCTGTCTGTCTATCTCTCTTTGTCTCTGGTCCTGTTTTTCATTCTTTCTCTTGTTCTGTCTCTCTCTTTGCCTCTCTCTTCCTCATTCTGTCTCTCATTCTCTATCTCATTCTACCTTACCTTCTTTAACTCTTCTTCTTCTTCTTCTTCTTCTTCTTCTGTCTCCTCATCTGTCTCCCGTTGTATCTTGTGTTCTCCGTCTCTCTCTTTCTTTCTCTCTGTCATTGTTCATCTCATTCTCTGTCTCTCATTGTTTCTCTTGCACTCTCTCTCTCTCTCTCTCTCTCTCTCTCTTTGTGAATAAGATAACAGCTTGTGCTCTTTTGGCAGCAGTCTGCTCATTTTTCCTCGGCCTGTTATCACTCTGCATCTTCTGTTTCTCTCTCTACATTCTCTCGTTCTTCCTGAACGTTCTTGTTTGTGTTCGCCGTGTTAGCGAGCGTCTCCCATGCTGATAATGAGACGGTTTATGGGAGTGGAGTGAACTTGTCCTGTTTGTTGTTGAAATATCAGGAACGTAAATGTGTACTGTACAAACATGGCGCTTTATTGTTCTCACTGAGGTTTAGAGAGGAAATGGGGAAGAAGTCGAGAGGAGAAAGGGCTGACCTGCAGCCGAGCCTGATGAAGCATGAGGGTTTTTCCACATGAGAAACACACCTGCTTTCGTGTTTGGTGTTTGTCCTGCCGTGATGTGATGTGATGTAATGTGATGTGATGGAGTGAGCAGGTTGTCGTCCCACGCCTCTGAATTTGCATCGCGTTTTTTCCTTTTTTTGTCAAACGCAAAACCAGTGAGCAGATCAGCGCTCGAACTCCGTCCTCCTCCTGATGTTCAGTGCAGAGTTGCAGAGATTTTGCTTAACCCACGTCACGAAAGACACCTTATTGCGTAATAAATTAGAAATTATTTAGCATAGAATTTGTTTTTTTTTTTTTTTTAAATTGGCTCGTCTCTGAGACTTACGGCTTTCCGTGATGGGAAAAAAAACCCGTCAGGATTTCTGCTATATAAATTTCATTTCTTTTTCAAATGAGGTCATTTTTAAAAAATTGCAGCACAAACAAAAACTTATTTTTTCTTCTTCTTCTTTTTTTTTTTGAAAAGGTGCTGAGTTTTTTAAAAAAAATTATTATCTTTCTTTTGTTGCAATGTCAGGCTTCAGAGTTTCAAAATTATTTTAATTTAATCATCAATTATTTAAAAAACAAAACAACAACAAATACTCAGACAAATGAGCGAATTATACGTGACCTATTGAGGCATATGGCTCCGGCACGGCAATTCGTCTCATTTGTGCCGTTAACAAATATTATTGCTCTTAGGAAAGCGCTATCCGCCCTCTTCCACATACATGAACTCACATACGCACACGATTGGCTAGTGTCGCTGTGATTGACAGGGGAGAGAGAGTAGGCCCCTCCCACCCAGAGAACATAGCCAGTTTTGCTCGCTTGGATGATAAAAATGATTTAATTTAGTATACGGATATTTTGGTGGGCTTGGATTAGAACCTTTATTGGGCCGCGTCCAGCCTGTGTGTTTGATGCTCCTGATTTAAATAAATAGTTTCTGGTGAAAGTAGAAATACAGCTTCGCTGAAATTAAGTAGGGAAAAAAAACTCTTAAATTTACTTGAAGTATGACAAAAAGAAAAATACGTCTGCTTCAGATTTACACACTGATTTCTGTGTCTGATGGTAAATTAGTGTTTAGTGATGCACACTGACACACACACACACACACACACACACACACACACACACACACACACACACACACACACACAGTTTAGTGATGCGTACTGAGTCGTCTCTGTCTCTTGCGCTGTGTGAATGTGGCATCTCGTCCTGCTGACCTCAACACTTTCTTTTGTGTGCCGTTGCTCCTCTTGGCCTCCTCTCGCTGAAGGGATTAATACTGGATTGTGTGTGTGTGTGTGTGTGTGTGTGTGTGTGTGTGTGTGTGTGTGTGTGTGTGTGTTCCCAGCACACACCCACACACAGGAGTTGACCCATATGTTCACTCCATAGTATTTTAAGAACCTGTCCCTGTTTTTAGAAACTCTGCTTTAACCCATGACGAAGTAATTTTTCAGTGTTTCTGCATTTCAGTGTGTTTGCGTTTCTGTGCCTCTCGGTGCCTTTCAGCGTGTTTCAGTGCGTTTGTTTTTCACTGCATTTTGTTTGTTTCAGTGTCTTTCTGTGTTTCTGTGTTTCAGTGCCTTTTTACATTTCAGTGCGTTTCTGTTTGTTTGTTTCTGTGTGTTTCTGTTTTTCTGTGTGTTTCTGTTTTTCTGTGCGTTTCTGTGTGTTTCTGTTCGTTTCTGTTTGTTTCAGTGCGTTTCTGTGTGTTTCTGTTTGTTTCTATGCGTTTCTGTTTGTTTGTTTTAGTGCGTTTCTTTTTGTTTCTGTGCGTTTGTTTGTTTCAGTGTGTTTCTGTTTCTGTGTGTTTCAGTGTGTTTCTGTTTCTGTGTGTTTCAGTGTGTTTCTGTTCTGTGTGTTTCAGTGTGTTTCTGTTTCTGTGTTTCAGTGTGTTTCTGTTTGTTTCAATGCATTTCAGTCCATTTCTGTGTGTTTCAGTTTCTGTGCGTTTCTGTTTCTGTTTGTTTTAATGTGTTTCTGTTTGTTTGTTTTAGTGCGTTTCTGTTTGTTTCTGTGCTTTTGTTTGTTTCTGTGCTTTTCTGTTTGTTTCAGTGTGTTTCTGTGTGTTTCAGTGTGTTTCTGTTTTTCTGTTTGTTTCAGTGTGTTTCTGTTTGTTTCAGTGTGTTTCTGTTTGTTTCAGTGTGTTTCAGTGTGTTTCTGTTTTTCTGTTTGTTTCAGTGTGTTTCAGTGTGTTTCTGTTTTTCTGTTTGTTTCAGTGTGTTTCTGTTTGTTTCAGTGTTTTTCTGTGTGTTTCAGTGTTTTTCTGTGTGTTTCAGTGTGTTTGTTTGTTTCAGTGTGTTTCAGTGTGTTTCAGTGTGTTTCTGTTTGTTTCTGTTTGTTTCAGTGCATTTTAGTCCGGTTCTGTGCGTTTCTGCTTCTGTTTTTCTGTGCATTTGTTTGTTTCAGTGTGTTTCTGTTTCTGTTTGTTTCTGTTTGTTTCTGTGTGTTTGTTTCAGTCCGTTTTAGTGCGTTTCTGTGTGTTTCTGTTTTTCTGTGCGTTTCTGTGCATTCTTGCGTCTCAGTGTGTTTGGACATGTTTTTGCCTATGAGCGTGTTTTTGCGTTTCATTGTGTTTCAGTCTTCAGTATATTTGTGTGTTTCATTGTGTGTGAGTATGTATCTTTGTGTGTTTTAACGTTTCTACGTTCCTGCGTTTCAGTGTTTCAGTATGTTTTTGTCTTTCAAAGTGTTTTGTGTGTTTCGGCATTTCAGTGTGATGCTGTGCATTTCACTGTGTTTTTACTTTGAGTTTTAGTGTGTTTCAGTGTTTGTGTGTTTCTGTTGTTCAGTGTTTCAGTACATTTCTGTGTTTCATTGTGTTTGTCTTTCAGTGTTTCAGTACGTTTCAGTGTTTCAGGC
>JAKKZJ010000017.1:22458528-22477155 GCA_033441845.1 Pangasius mekongensis | reverse complement strand
TCTCAGAACATACAAAACATCAAATCTTGAAGTAGATGGGCTACAGCAGCAGAAGACCACATCAGGTTCCTCTTCTGGCAGCCAAGAACAGGGATCTGAGGCTACAGTGGGCACAGACTCACCAAAACAGGACAGTTGAAGATCAGGATAAAATCGTCTGGTCTATTTCCAATCTTCTGTCAGGAGGAACTGTCGCGTCTGGGTGATCCCGTGCCCACTGTAGCCTCAGATTCCTGTTCCTGGCTGACAGGAGAGGAACAGACGAGGAACCCAATGTGGTCTTCTGAGTTTTATTGTTTTATTGTTCATTGTTATTCTTTTTTTTTTTTTTTTTTTTTTTAAGAGACAAAAGGTTTTAAACGATGTCAAGACCAAATGTTGGACCCTAATGTCCTTTTATGTGTGTAAAAATGTGTGTAGTATCAAAACAAAAACTTGGACATTGATTATTTTCCTATAACGGCCCTCCCCAAAGTGTTTTATTCCTTTTACAGCATAGCAGTTTACCAATGATTACAATTTTACTTTCTACCCATTTTTAGTTACGTTTAATTTCTATGAAACAAGTTCGTTCGTGTCCTCGCTTACGTTATAGCAGCTATAAACACTCGTTCCGTCTCCAGTCTCTTTTTTTCTCTCTCTTGAAGTCAGTAAGACAAAAATCGCAAAGAAGCGTAAACTCCTCTGTCCTGAAGATGTCGAAAACTTAAAGTTACAGCTTCACTGTTACAAAGCGCTGACACTGGAGACTCCTTCCATACACGTTACATAAACATCTCCTTACAGACGCTATGCAAAGCGTCCGCTTTACACGTCCCTGTGAATGGGCTGTTACTATAGAAACGACAACGTATCAGAACGAGTGCATTAATATAAACCTGCGCTGCTGTCAGAGCTGCTGTTATAGAAAACTAATCAACACCTTCTGACCAATCAGAGCGCAGAACTCAATAGCGCTGTGGTGTCAGAGCACTCGCATGTTAAAATTGTTGTATAAATGTAAGTTGAAGATCTCTCTGTGTGAAGCTGATTATTTTCTTTTTCTTTTCTTATTTGTTTATTTGTTTATTTATTTATTTACAGAACTGGGTCTTCTGATGAAGTCGTGTATAGATCAGGGTCAGCTGATTCCCGATGATGTCATGTCTCGCCTGATCCTGGCCAGCCTTCGAGAAATGGAGCAGAGAAGCTGGCTGTTAGACGGTAAAACTCTCTCACACTCACATCTTCATCACGCCATCATCGAATAAAGCATCAGATTCCACGATCAGATGCTTCAGTGTGAACACGTGTACGTCAGCAATAATCGGATCACCGCGGCTTCACGTACTTTTTACCTTTTTTCCGTCGCATCTTTAAACTATTTTTAACAATCAATCAAAGTCACGTTAGAGTTACATTAGTACACAATAATACAATTATTTATTTAAGTTTTTTCATTATAATAATATATAGTTTAATGCCCAGCAACCTCTTTGTGTGTTTTAGTAAGAAGTTAGAAGTATTTACACAATAGTCATAGCACTGTAGGTTGGTCAGAAGGTGTTGATTAGTTTTCTATAACACTTTACGTTATCGTTTCCATAGTAACAGCTCATTCACAGGGACGTGTACGGAGGATTAAAAAATGGTTGAGGAGAATAAATGTTTACTAACTTTAATTTCTGGAAGGAGTCTCCAGTGTCAGCGCTTTGTAACAGTCAGAGGTGAAGCTGTAACTTTAACGGAGGAGTTTACGCTTCTTTGCGTTTTCTCGGTAACGTGATGTAACAAGCTGCGATTTTTTTTTTTTGTCTTATTAACTTCGAGAGAGAGAATAAAGAGAGGCTGGTGAGGGAACGACTGATTACAGCTGCTGTAACTTACATGAGAACAGGAACTAACTTGTTTCATTAATGTTAAATGTCACTATAAATGGATAAAAAGTATGAGATGGTGTTCAAAAAGTTGTAATTGTAGGTAAATTGGTGTGGTGTAAGAGGAATAAAACACTTGGTGATGTCCTGTTATAGGAAAATAATCAACTTCAGGGAGGTAACAGTAACTTCTTTTTAGTCATTTTCCAATTTAGCTACAAATGAATTCTTTAACCAAAACTTTTAGGAAATGTGTTTCAGTAGGTATACAGTTCCCTCCAAAAGTATTGGAACAGCAAGGCCAGTTTTATTGTTTTTTGCTCTACACTGAAGACATTTGGGTTTGAGATCAAAAGATAAATATGAGACGATAGATCAGAATTTCAGCTTTAATTTCCTGATACTTACGTCTAGACGTGTTAAACAGCTTAGAACATGGCACCTTTTGTTTGAACCCAACCATGTTCCAAGTGATCAAAAATACTGGAACACGTGACTGACAGGTGTTTCTTGTTGCCCAGGTTTGCTCTGATAGATCTGAATGTTTATTCTTGGTTTGAGTCCTGGGTTTCATCTGTGAAGACTGCATTTGTTGATAAAAAGGATAAACCAACATGAAGACCAGAGAGATGTTCATGGGAGAAAAGCAAAAAGGAAAAAAAAAAGAATAAAGAAAGAAACCGCTAGTGTACTAACAATCAGACATGGAACAAGTCGGCCAAAGAAAACAGCAGCTGTCGATGGCAGAAACATTATGAGAGTTGTGAAGAAAAACCCAAAAACAACAGACAGTGACATCATCAACAACCTCCACAGGGCAGGAGTGAAGTATCATAATCCACCGTTTGAAGAAGACTTCAAGAGCAGAAATATATAGAGGCCACACCACAAGATGCAAACCTCTCATCAGCAGTAAGAAACAGAAAACCAGACTGGAATTCACAAAGAAATACAGAGATGATCCACAAAGGTTCTGGAACCAAGATGAATCTCTACCAAAGTGATGGAAAGGCCAAAGTGTGGAGAAAGAAAGGATCTGCTCATGGTCCAGAACATACGAGCACATGGGTGAAGCATGGTGGAGGTAGTGTCATGGCTTGGGCTTGCAGCTGCTTCTGGAACAGACTCACTGATCTTTATTGATGATGGAGCTCATGATGGTGGCAGCAGAATGAAGTCAGAAACCTACAGAAACATTCTGTCTGACACTTTACACAGAAATGCATCCGATCTAATTGGGAGGAACTTCATCATGCAGCAAGACGACGACCCAAAACACACTGCAGCACAACAAAGCACTTCATCAGGGGGAAAGTGGAAGGTTTTAGACTGGACGAGTCCATCAGCAGACCTTCATCCAACTGAGCAGCATTTCACCTCCTGAAGAGGAGACTGAAGGGAGAAACCCCCCAAAACTAACAACGACTGAAAGAAGCTGCGCTACAAGTCTGGAAAAGCAACACAACAGAAGAACGCAGCAGTTTGGTGACGTCACTGGATCATCGGCTTGATGCAGTTATTGGAAGCAAAAGATACGCAACCAAACATTAAGTGTTATTTACTTTAATTCACGATCTGTTCCAATACTTTTACTCATCGAAAGATTGGGTGTTTCTGCCACCAAAAGGTGCCATGTTCTAAGCTGTTTAACACGTCTAGATCTAAATATCAGGAAATGAAAGCTGGAATTCTGATCTATCGTCTCATCTTCATCTTTTCATCTCAAACCCAGATGTCTTCAGTGTAGAGCAAAAACAATGGCCTTGTGTTCCAGTACTTACAGAAGGAGACTGTATACAGGACATAAGATCTTAAACATTCTGCACATTAACATGTCAGTGTTATTAAAGTTTTATTAAAATAGTGAGAACAGTTGTGATGTAGTCGGACACCGTGCCACTGAATCGTTTTATCCCCCACTGACTCTGTGATCAGATGAAAAGAGTCTTTTGAATGATTCGGTGCTATAAAAGTGACTCGGAGAAAGTGAGAGAGCAGTTGTTTTATTCATTAGCCCCTCCCTCTCTCTCTCTCTCTCCCACATTCTCTCTCTCTCTCTCTCTCTCTCCCACATTCTCTCTCTCTCTCTCTCTCTCATTCTCTCGCCCTCTCTCTCTCTCCCACATTCTCTCTTTCCCCTTCCCCCTCCCTTTCTTTCTCCCTCTCCCTCTCTCTCTGCCTCTTCCTCTCTCTCTCTCTCCCACTTTCTCTCTCTCCCACATTCTCTCTTTCCCCTTTCCCCCTCCCTTTCTCTCTCTCTCTCTCTCTCTCTCTCTCTCTCCCCCTCTCTGTCTCCTCGATGAGGTCGATATTGTTTAAGATATTTTCTTTTTAAAGATGTACAGCATATCATTAAACAGATAAATATGATGTATGGTAATACAGTGTAAACATAAATAAAGGTGTGTGAAAGTCTCTCTTCCCATCTCTCCTTTTCTTTCTCTCCCTCTCTCTCCCTCTCTCTCCCTCTCTCTCCCTCCCTCCCTCTCCCTCTCTCTCCTTCTCTCCCCCTCTGTCTCGGCAGGTTTTCCCCGGACGGTGGCGCAGGCTGAGAGTCTGGACGGCGTGTTCACCGTGGACACGGTCATCAACCTGGACGTGCCGTTCGAGACCATTAAGGAGCGTCTGACGTCTCGCTGGGTTCACCTGTCGAGCGGCCGAGTCTACAACACCGACTTCAACCCTCCCAGAATCCCCGTGAGTGACGAGATCAGCGCTCGGCTGTGTCCTCAATCACATTCTCTCCTCTAGAGGTGCAGGATGAGATTACATTCAGGCTGTAGATGAGTTCATTACCTTATCTTATTTCCATTAAAAAACCCAGTCACTGCATTGACCTCTGACCTGCTGAAGAGATCGCTGGAAGAGCCTGGGGGAGATTTACGGCTAAGACGAGAACAGAGGACGATTGTCTTACTCAGAGTTTGTCCTTCTTTGTTCTGAGGCATTGGAAAGGTCAAAGGTTATTGCCTGCTGAGTAAATCGTGAAGCTGGGCGTCGTTACACGACACCAAGGAAGAAAGGCGCGTGTTCTTCGGGGGGTTATTGCGGCTTTTAGCATTTTGCAGACACTTTAAAGGTGGGACGGAGTTTTTTTTCCCCGTGTAATACAACACCACACAAACAAACAAACAAACAAACAGATATCAAGTGAAAATAATTTGGATAAAGACAATTATATTTAATATTTCTGATTAGTAGTTTTTATATAACCAGTATGAGATTATAATTCCAAATTCCAAGATTGTTTTTTTTCCTTCTTTCTAGAAATAAATGCTTTAAATCACAAAATAAAAATGATCTGCCAATAGAATGACAATTTCAAGCTAAAAATGAGTAGAAATGTCTAGAAATAGGGGTAAAATGTGGTAAAAGGAGTTTATTACATAACCAGTATAAGATTATGAAGCCTATTTCTGTGCAGATCGTGTAGCGTGACGGGCGACGGATACGGACCAGAAACCCGACTGCGATTATCCGAGTTAAATATTTGTGTAGAACGTGGAGCAGGAATTCGGTGCAGTCAGTGAGGGCCGTGCGCTCGCAGAGCCGTTCGGATAAATGACTTCCTGACACGTCGTGAAGAAATGCTATTCATTTCCTGCCTCTACTTCTCTTTTTTAAAAATAAAATAAATAAAAAATAAAGTATGAATGTAATATAAATGTCTACACGGCAGAATTCCGGGGCTGGTTTATGTCACGTTACTAACGTCCACGTGACTGCGTCTGAGATTTTGACTCGGTTTGAAGGTCACTTCTGAGGAACTGACGTTTCTGTTATACGGCTGTGTTTATAGAGGCAGAGTGCAGGCTTTCTGAAGTGTGTGTGTGTGTGTGTGTGTGTGTGTGTGTGTGTGTGGGTGTGTTTTTCTCTTTAAGAAAGTCCCGGAAACAAACCTCAGGACTCCTCCTCCTTGTCCCCATTTTCTATCCGTTTTAGATTCCTTTCACGTCTATTTTCAGTAATTTAACTCCATCCGTATCTGAGATTTTATTCGTATCATAACGTTAAACATGTCACGATAGAGACTTGTGCAGAATTGCATAATATTTTGGTTTGTATTTTATATATAAACTTTTTTTTTTTTTAGTATTAATTCACAGGAGCATTTGGTGCATCGTACTTTTAAATTTGTAATTCTTTTTTTTATTTTTTCAAAATATTTGCAAAAGTTTTTAACTCTTGTTCGATTATCATATGAATTATTTTTATACTGAGGAATAATTGGCTACGTTTACGTCCACATCGATGCTGTGATATTAATCGGAATTTGTCGATATTCTATTAGTTAATTAGTTAGTTAATTAATTAGTACTGAGTCATGCACGTAAACGCCGCAATCCGATTTCCCGATTCAGATCGGGACAATATCATGATTCCGCACATTCCGAATCCCGTCCCTGGAATATTCCTGTTTTAATCGGTTTAAACGTGTTGCATGTAAACACCTTATTCAGAAAATCCACTGAGAGCAGATATAAGCGCGTGTTCAGCCCACGAGGAATTGTGGGTGCTAACAGACGCGTAGCTGAACACGCGCGTAGCTGAACACGCGCGTAGCTGAACCCGCGCGTAGCTGAACGTAGCTGAACCCGCGCGTAGCTGAACCTCTCCGTGTCGAGGCGGAGCTGTTGGCCGTTCTGATGGAGAGAAGTGTTAGAGGAGCGTCCTAATGAAATGAGCGTGAAAAAGGAGTAATTAATAACCGAGCGTACGCTATAACCAGCAGCAGCGTGTTGAATCAACGGCGGGAAAAGAAAAGCGCACGTGTAGATCGGAAAACAACCGCGTGTGCGGGAATATCGCGATGCCCGTTCGCTTATACGCGTCGTCTTCGGAATACGGCTGCAGCCCGAATACAGACTTCAAAAGGAATCTGATGTGCGTATGGACGTAGTCCGTGTCTGTTGGATGTGCATTAAATCATATGTTAAAATGCATTTAAAAAAAAAAAAAAGCTGCAAATTTTTAAAAAATTTTAAAAAGGGCAAAAAAATGAGAACAATAAGAACAAGTTCTTTTTAAAGAAAAAAAACCCAGATTTGATCAGCACTATTAATTAGTGAAAGATTTCTGGGGTTAATGAGGCAGTAAATTAGATTTTTACAGCATTATACATTAATAAAAGATGTAAGATTATTAACTTGACTGGATAAAGTGGGTGTTTTTAGCAATTTTTTAAAAATTAATTAAATTGCAATAATTCTAAAAAAAAAAAATTCTACGTTACAAAATCGTTCACTGACCCTGAGGCTTTAAAATTAAACTTTATGTCAATCAAATTCAAGTTTTTATTTATTTGTTTGTTTTTTTTGGGGCATGTTGTTATTTGTTGCTTAGTGACAGACTTTAAGCTCAGGCCCAGACGACCTGAATTCTGTCTGACTGTAAACTGCAGCTATTTGTGGACGTGAACCCGCGCCAGGTTTGTGCAGGAGACTGATATGAAATGATCGGGTGTGGAGAGATTCGTTTAGACGCTGTATGGGCGTGTGCTCTAACCGTTCCTACAAAATGCAAAACATACGACGGTGAGTCCAATAAAAAAAAAAAAACCTTAAAAGTGTGACATGAATTGAGGAAAATTTCTCCAGAATCCGGACCCTCGCTGGAACGCTGGCATTAGAAAAGTGATCCACTTTTGTGCCTCGTATGAAAATATTTACACATTCTGTAAAAAAAAAAAAAAAAAAAGAAAGTAATGTACACTATTTAATCGTGTGTGTGTGTGTGTGTTGATGATTAAATGATCATGGCTCAGTGTGTGTTGTGTGTCGTGTCCACCGCAGGGTCTTGATGATGTCACAGGCGAGCCGTTGACGCAGAGAGACGACGACACGCCCGAAACGGTGACCCGCAGACTGAAGGCGTATGAAACCCAGACTCAACCAGTCCTGGAGTATTACAGGTAGGTGGTGAGGATGGGGCGCCATTTCTTATGAGCTCTTACAGCGATCTGTGATGAAGCAGAGTTACTGTTTATGACTTTTAAGCAAAATGACTCATTTTAAGAAAACGACTCTTTTGAGCAAAACGACTCTTTTCAGCAAAACGACTCTTTTGAGCAAAACGACTCTTTTCAGCAAAATGACTCTTTTTAGTAAAGAGACTCTTGTACTGCTTGCTGTAGTAAACTGCTAACTGACGGGGGGGGTGTGATGGTGTGTTTTATTCCTCTTACACCACAGCAATTTAATTTTTTATTAAAGAATGACACATGATACTTTTTATCCATTTATAGTTACATTTATTGTGTTATTAAACAGTGTGTAATCGTTGACATGGTGAAGGTGTCAAGTAGAACCCTTATTAGAAGTAGAACCCTTTTAGATGTAGAACCCTTACAGGAGCCCAGTTTCTGCATTTTATTTATTTATTTATTTTTTAAAATTTAATTTCAAGAGAGAAAAAAATAGAGGCAGGTGAGGGAACGACTGTTTATAGCTGCTGTAACGTAAGTGAGAACTTGTTTCACCGACATTATATGTAACTAGAAATGGATAAAAGGTATGACTGCACTATTACACTCAGGCTGTGTGTGTGTGTGTGTGTGTGTGTGTGTGTGTGTGTGTGTGTGTGTGTGTGTGTTAACAGGAGTAAAGGAGTTTTGGCGACGTTCACCGGAACTGAAACCAATAAGATCTGGCCTCATGTTCACGCTTTCCTCGCGAAGAAAATCCCCCAGAGTCAGCAGGTCCGAGGAGGAGTTTAGCCGCTTCCCGATGTAAAGAATTCGATTTTGTCTGGAATTTGAACGAATCGTTTTTTTTGTTCTGATGGAAAGCGATCGCGCTGTAATTGTGGACACACTTTTTATTTTTAATTGTAGATGATTTTAATAGCCGTTAAATCTGTTTGAAGTGGATTTTAGACTCTAATCTGAGCGTGTAGTAATGCGTTTTTCCTGCTTTGAGTGAGTTTTAGCTTTAAAGCACCTTCTTTTAATTTTTAGTTTTTTTTTTGTTGTTTTTTTTTTAACCAACAATCACCCCCTCACATCCCAACCCCCCTCCTTCCCCTTTAAAGTCTTTGAATGACTTTATTAACAGAAATATCTTTACCATTAAAGCCACTTCTAAGCAAAGCAGAGAGAAAAAAGGAAGAAAAAAAAAGGAAGGGGAAAAAAAATTAAATGATTAAATTTTTTAAAAAAAATTAAAAAAGGGAGAGGAAAAAAATGTTAAGCACAGGAAGAGAAAACATTTTGAAAAAAAAAATTCAAACTAAAAATGTTGAAATTAAAACATTTTAAAAAAAATCTATGAAAGGGGAAAGAAAGGAGAGAGAAAACCAAATATTAAAAAAAATATTTTGGAAGGAAAGTTTAAGTTCTTAAAGTTATTCGGTGCTGGCTGGAGGAACGTCGACGGCGTCGACCCGGGAAACGTAATAAATAAATAAATAAATAAATAAATAAATAAATTTCTAACGTGAAAATGTTTATTTTTTGCACTAAAACGTTCAGGATTTTCAGAGTGGAGTTCAGTTTGTATGATATTTTTATCCACCGATGAATAATTTTCCTCAGAAAACTCCTGAGTTTTAAACTCCATCACCACCATTTTATTGTGTTTGTGTCCGAATCTCACTGCAACAAACGTCCGTAAATGATCTTAAACATATTTTGAAAATGCTGATGAATGTGATTTGATAGCAGATTTTACAGAATGAGGAAATTATATATACGTTTGTACAAAGATCATTTACGTTTATTACCGATTTTACGTCACTGAGCTGAATAATGACGAATAAATCAATCGTTTTAAATCTCATTTCCTGCATTGCGTTTATTTTATTCAGAAACTCTCAGCAAATTGAACTCTTTTATTTACATCATACGTTTTCCTTTTACATTTTAGGAACATTTTCTCCCAATGCGTTTTGAAATTTATGGAGCCCCCGAAAGGACCCTGAAACACCACCCACTTTCCACTTTATTAGGAACACCTGTACACCTGCTGATTCATGCGATTATCCAATCACGTGTCGGATACACGTCACGAGCTTCACGTGAAGATAGAGATGAAAAACCGGGTCCACTGTAGCCTCAGACTCCTGTTCTTGTCTGACAGGAGAGGAACCCGATGTCCTCTTCTGCTGCTGTACTTCAAGGGTCGACGTGTTGTGCGTCCTGAGATGCTTTTCTGCTCATCACGGTTGTACAGAGTGGTTATTAGAGTTACCGTAGCCTTCCTTCCGTCAGCTCTGGTCCTTTTCTCCTCTGACCTTTCTCATCAACAAGGCGTTTGATTTCCGCTCACAGAACCAGAACCACTGCCTGATGGATGTTTTTTGTTTTTCGCACCATTCTTTGTGACGTTCTGTGTGAAAATCCCAGCAGGAGATCTTCAGCTTCTGAAATACTCAAACCGGCACCAACAACCATCTGAACCAAAATCACTCTGGAGATTGGAGCGCGTTAACTGAAGCTCTTGACGTGGATCTGCATGATTTTACGCATCGTGCTGCTGACACGTGATTGGCTGATGGGATCATCGCATGAATAAGGTGCAGGTGTACAGGTGTTCTTATTAAAGTGGCCGGTGAGTAATCAACCCTGAAGCCTATAAAATAAAATAAAATTAAATTAAAAAATCGCTGAACGAGGTCAGAATTTTAACGATGCAGCTTCATGGCAGAGTTTCCTTTCGAAAAGATTCTCCTGGTAAAACAATCCGGTTATTAACCCTTAATAAATATAATTAATTATTAATAATCAGACTTTTCTTTTATAGTATACATTATAAACTTGTATTTTATTTTCTCAAAACTGTATTTTAATTGAAATAAAACACACAAACACACGACCTGAGTGCTATTACAGTACGTAAAGCTAAACCAAGCGGCATTATGTTTAGCTTTTACATATGAATAAATGAATAATTCATCACAATATGCACATGAGCCTAAGAGTTAAACAGCAAGCCGTGTGACCATCGAGTTTGCGGTTTAATAAAACCAGATTAGCGTTAGCGAGCGAACTTTCGCTCAACTCAACATTATTTCAGTTATAAATAAATAAGTTATGATTCACACCGAGGATCACAGACACGGAGATTCCGAGATGTGGCGTTTTTTTTCTTCCCAGGAAGCAGATGAGGCACGGAGTCCATTTCTCATAAATACAAATCAGATCTTTATTATTGACAGAATGTTACAATCAGATATCACGGTCTGGGACACGCCCCGCTGCTGCAGACGCCGAGAGAACGTCTGTGCTCCTGTTTTCCTCTCGTTTTCCTGCGTGATCTCCCGTTTGCATAAAAAGCGTTTGAAACTGTTCATGCTGTGCCTCGGAGATCCAGGATCTGCGGCGATGATGGGTGACGGTGTGAAACAGAGCCGTACGTCGACGCAGGGATTCTGCACAGCCAAACAAAACAAAACAAAAAAACAGTCGCAAAAATCGACATGAAGTTCGCCAACGAATAACTCTACGCTCAGGCGAGAATGCAATTATTTCTACGCACTACGTGTCGCACGGAGCTGCGATTTCAGCGACGTCTGAATTTGTAGAAATTAGCTATGATTCTGTAAAAAAGCAACAAATCCAAACAAACGCTTTTCTCACTGTTTAGTGTGTTTAACTAGCTAGCTAGCTTTAGAGCCGATATATAGCTACTAATGTTTCTCATATGAGAACTGGGGGAATAGAAAGAAAAAACAACAACCCTAAACAGGCCACGCCCACAAGTGACAAGCTACAGCGTATCCGAAAAGTCAGGAACAAATAGTAAAGAGTAAAAGTACATGTTGTTCATTTTGTGTTTATAAGTTACAACGTACAGTAACGCTCCACGTGTTCACGCTTACGCTCGACGCATTTTCTCAGCCGCTGAATCACGTTTTTGCGGATTTTGCGTGACGTAATCCCCAACTGGGTCTGGACGTTTTTCGGACACCTTGTACAAGCGACTCCTCACCAGCTAGCGTGAAAATCGAATCAAGTGTGATTTACGCTACTTCCTTCCAAGCTTTGTTTTCCGTCCTAATTTTCTTCGTTTAATGAGACGTCGTATAAGAGGATAAGATGAAAACATATTGAGGTTGTAAGATTTTCTTCGATTTTTTAAAAAATTTATTTATTTATTTATTTTTTACATGAACTAATCGCACGTAGGGACTAAAGTTGTGAGCTGAGGAAACGTCGGACCGCACGAGACATCGTTACGAGTCGACGGTTTGGATTTGTCTCTTCTTTAGAGCGTCGCAATTCATCGTTTGCACAGAAACAAACATCGTTTGAAACCCCGAATTCAAAATGTCGCTGAAATCGCAGCTCGGTGTGGCGCAGCCACGTAGAACGTGAACGCCGTCTGCCATTTTGTCGCTCGCTAGCGTGAACGCAGGATGGCGCAGCGCGGGGCTCGCGTGACGTTTTTGCGTGTGCTGAAATCGCTGGTGCGTCTTCAGTACGAACACGTTTTATCCTGGTGGCTTGGATTTATTTAAATTTTGTGAAATTCGTTTAAAAACCTCTAACGCAAAAACGGAAATATGAAATATGAAACCCGTGAGACGTCGATCTGGACTTTACACTCAACCTTTTATTCTTTAACACGGCTGGTGTTTAACACTGAGGAGAAAGCGGATAAAAGCGCACGTGACACGTTGCATAGGTCTCAAATCTACACGCTGTGAAGTGCACACGAGCTGGGAAGTGTTCTTGCTTCATGCTGTAAGGCTGTTTAGAGCGACTTTATTCAGCACAAGTGTGTGTGTGTGTGTTTTTGGCTTATTAAACGCTGTGTGAACACTGTAAGCTAATACCACAAGACAGGAGAGAGCTCAGATCTGTACCACGTCCCACCCTGACGTTCAGGCTATAATTAGCTCTTGGCGTTATCTCAGTGATATCTGATCTCCGCTGGATCGGACTGGATGTGGCTCGGAAATTTCAGCAGCATAAACATTTGCACTACAGAGCAAAAAAAAAAAAAAAATTATTAATGATGTTTACTTGCCCTGTAGTGCATTTTATGTGTGTGTGTGTGTGTGTGTGTGTGTGTTGTTTCTTTTCTTTTTAAAGAACGAGAAATCATTTGAGAGTGACGGTTAAAAAAAAAAAGAAGTAAAAAGTCGTCTTTTAAATTGATTTTTTTTTAACATAAAATGCACTGCATGGTAAATAAGCAGCATTAATTCATTCATTTCCTCAATATCGCATTTTATGTTAAAAAAGTTAAACGAAAAAAGGAGTGTTTGAAAGTGAAGTTTAAAAAAAAAAGTAAAAAACAAAACAAAACAAAAACAATTTCCCTTTCTTTCCTTTTTTAATTATTTTTTTTATCCTAAAATGCACCGCTTGGTGAGTAAAGCACCATTAATTACTTTCCTGTGACGTGCGTTTTATGTCTGAATAAATTTAAAAAAGAAATCATTTGAAACGGTAAGAAAAAGTCAAAAAGATTTTGAAAAGTCAAAATGATGAAGATCCCTTTTTTTAAATTATTATTTTTTAAACATGAAATGCACTACGAGCTGAATAAGCGTCAATTTTATGTTAAAGTGAAAAAAGGGAAAGAAGGGAAACCATCCGAGAAGGTTAAAGAAGTTTCACAGAATGATTTCACGTCCCTAAAGAAGCTCTGACGGAAAAAGAGCAAAACAAAACCCCTGTAAAAAAAAACAAAAATAGCGAAAACATGAAACCGGTGTTTCTGTCGCTCCTCGATCTCACGACAGAAATGTAACAAAATGTGCACAAAAATACCTCGTCCTGTCGTTGCTCTATTTTTATATACTATCTCCTCAATCACATATAAAGTGCAGCACGCGTTCACACGTGGATCCAAAAAACAAACAAACAAACAAACAAAAAAAGTCTCTGATGGCAGCCATTCTGCTCCTCCTCTTCCTCCTCTTCCTCTCATCTTCTCCTCCTTCTCCTCTTCTTCCTCTCCTCCAGGATGAAGGTCGTGTTCACTCGTCTGGTCTTTACGCGGTTTTCACACAAACTTCAACATCATCGTCCTGAACACGAGCGAGAGACGGCGTACGTGTGTGTGTGTGTGTGTGTGTGTGTGTGTGTGTGTGTGTGTGTGTGTGTGTGTGTGTGTTAGAACGTCTCCATCATCCTCTGATCCTCTGTTTCCGTGTCCTCGTCTTTAGAGCCCCGCCCAGGATGTGAACACAGCCCCGCCTCCAAACACCGCTTTATATGATACTCCGCCACCTGAGAGAGAGAGAGAGAGAGAGGGAGAAAAATGACAGAGGGATAGAGAGAGAGACAGAGGAGAGATGGAGAGATAAGAGAGAGAAAGAGACAGAGACAAAAGAGATGGATGGACAAAAAAAACAGAAGGAGAGAGGAGAGATGAACAGAAAAGAGAGAGAGAGAGAGAGAGAGAGAGAGAGATGGAGAAAAATGACAGAGGAGAGATGGAGAGGAAAGAGAGAGAGACAGAGACAGAAGAGATGGATGGACAAAAAAACAGAAGGAGAGAGAGGAGAGATGGATAGAAAAGAAAGAGAGGGAGAGGGAGAGAGAGAGAGAGAGAGAAATGGAGAGGAAGAGAGGGAGAGAGAGAGACAGAAGAGATGATTGGAGAGAGGGAGAGAAGAGAAATGGACAGGAAAGAGAGACAGATGGAGAAAAAGACAGAAGGAGAGAGAGAGGAGAAAGGGAGGTAAAGAAAGACAGACAGAGTGAAAGACTAAATAATGTTTTTAATGAAATACTTTTAAACAACAAAAATAATAATAATAATAATAATAATAATAAACATACATTACAATATATTACACACATTTTCTATCACAGTGCTGCTGAAGTCTCTATTCTGATTGGTTAGAGGTTGATTGATATTCCATGACTGTGCGTGTGTGTGTGAGTGTGTGTGAGTGTGTGCGTGTGTGTGCGTGTGAGTGTGTGTGTGTGTGTGCACCTGTGGGTTCATGGTGCTGAGAACGTTCTGGAGGATGTGCATGTCCTGTGCCTGGATACACGCCTTCAGTTCCTGTGAAAGGATGGAACACGGACAGAATTATTCGTTAACGTTATTGTCCTGATTAATCAACACGTAGTGAAGAACGCTGAACAGCTAGTACCGTAAGCACCTTCTCAGTAATACAGCCGCGCGCGCGCGTGTGTGTGTGTGTGCGTGCGTGTGTGTGTGTGTGTGTGTGTATATACACTTACAGGAGGCAGAGACTCCAGCACTTCTTTCGGGTCGAGTCGGCAGCTGGCCGGCGTACACTGCTGCTCCGGCGCCTTGGGCGCGTCCACTCTGGGCTTCACGGCGTACTCTCTCACTCGGTGTTTAAAGGCCTCGAGTTCAGAGTGGAAGACGTCCAGATACCCCTCCTGTCCCGCCTCACGTAAAGATAAGAGACAGAGTAGATCGGACGCGAGGGGTTGGTTAATTCAGGCCCGGAGCCGAAACGCCACTTGTGTTTTTATTGCGTTTGTTAGAAACAGAGACGCTTCAGAACAGAGAATTATTCCTTTATATTTGCGAGAATCTGACTCACAGATTGATCAGAAAATACACCACGGTTTCTCGTGCATCATTTACAGCTAAAGCCTGACTCCGAGATTTTAAAAGAACATGCACACGTACACGGTACAGCCAAAAGTATGTGCACCCCTGACCATCACACCCTTGTGTTGTTCTTCCCCAAACTGTTTCCACAAAGCTGACACATCAGCATTTGCTCTTCAGGTAATCAGTGCATGTAGATAAATGTTAGAATGAAGAACAATGGAAATTTGACGTAATCGTTCATTTAAAAAAAAACAAAAAAAAAACATGAACTGTCATTTTTTTTCTGTTGAATAAGTAAGTACACCCCTGGGTTCAGTAACTCGTATTGCCCCCATTGCAAGGAACAACTATGTACATGTAGACGTTTCCTATAAACCAGGTCACACGTCTATGACAAGAAATCTACTTTTTATTATTATTATTATTATTATTATTATTATTATTATGGTAAGATCCACCATGTAAAATATGCAGGTACACTCTAAGTTTTTTTTTTCGTTTTAAGAAATCGCAAAAGTAATATACGGCAGCGGGGGGCGTGGTCGAGCGTCAGCGGTGGACGGAGAGGAGGCGGGTCGAACCCGACAGGTAACGCGTGATGATTCTCACCTGTGTCTTATTACCGCCAGTCTACTTTTTTGTGCGTTCATTACAGAGAGTGAGAGTGAGAGTGAGTGAGTGAGAGAGTGAGAGAGTGAGAGTGAGAGTGAGAGAGTGATCTATTTGGTGGAGCTTGTGCGACTTGATGGAGCGAAAGCTTCGGGTCCGGAACAGACCTTTTTGAAAGTGCGGTGAAAAGCGTGGACTGATTAATCGCGAACCTGGAGGAGCTCAGCAAAAATCCCGCCAGTCTCCCGAGTCTTCCTCCACACTCTCACACACCGGGGTTCTACACTGACCTATTAAGAAGATCGATCCGTGGTTGCCTCGCCATCGACCGGTCCATCGTGATTGACGTAAAGAGCACTCCTGCTATAAACTGTCTACCAGCCTCCGTACGTGGAGAACTTTGTGCCCAGTCCTCCATGCAGACTTATTTCATCTGTGCAGTGTTCCTTGCGTGTGCGGCCCGTTTCAAACCCCCCCTCAGCGTCTCAATCTGATCCAGATCTGGGCTTTGACTAGGTCCTTCCACAACTCTCCATTTCTTCCCTTTCCACGTAGGAAGGTCCACTTCTTCAGCTTCACCTTTTTTGACAGATGGCCTCACATCCTCCTCAAGCACTCTCCGGTATGAAAGAATTCAGCAGCCCCAAACCATACCGTTTCCACCACGAGGTTCTTCTGATCAAATGCTGTCTTTTGGTTTTTTTCGCCAAACACGTGACCCAACAACTCTACGTTTGACTCGTCTGTTCTTTTAGGATTTTACAGTCTGCTCTCGGGTTCAGTTAGTCGTTCAGTGGTTCTAAAGCATCTCCACTTGTAGATGATCTTCTGGAGAATGAAATGATCGATTTCCAATATTTTGGAAATGTTCCTAAACCCCATTTTCTTTGCGAAGGTCTTAGCGCTCTTGATGATATTATAGACTCTGTAGTAACACAAACCAGATCTCTGAGGTTTAAATTAGACAGGTTCCTCCAAGACATTCTCCAACGGTGTTCTAATCACCAGCAGTGCGGAACGTTTGATTATATCAAATTATTATCGCCTCTTATTCTATCAGCAGGGTTTAAATAAACATCCCGGATTTCCGTGTGTCCAAACATGTTGGAAAAAGTCTGAGCTCTTCTCAGGGATTGTTTTTATTCGTTCACACGCCTGCGCGAGGCTCAGGCCTGTTCCAGCGTGACAATGGCCCTGTGCACAGATCCATGAAGACGTGGTTTGCCAAGTTTGGAGTGGAAAATCTCGAGTGTCCTGCACAGAGCCATGACCTAGAACACCGACCGCGTGCCAGGCCTCGTCGTCCAACATCAGTGCGTGATCTCACTGATGACCTTGTGGCTGAATGAACACACACACACACACACACACACACACACACACACACACGCTCCGAAATCTAGCAGAATGCCTTCCAAGAACAGTGGAGCTTATTATAACAGCAAAGGGAAATAAATAAACATGGGCTGTTCAACGTTCACATACGAATGTGATGGTCAAATGGTCAGATGGCCTTATAGTGATATTCATTTAATCTGATTGTATATTCATTACTGATACAAAAGAAATAAATATAAAGCTGTAATCTGCAGCTATTAATAAAACTGTCATCTACAGAACTGCGGAAGGAAAAGTTTTCCTTCAGCAACGTAGTAGAAAAGTGTAGAAAATGAAATTTTATCAGCAGTGGAAGCTCTTTTCTGTCACAGCTCCCCCTTGTGGTCATCTTCATTCTATTACAGTTTACGTTACAGTGCTGTGACGCACTTTCGACTACTTTCACATCAGGGTTCGGGAAAAGCGGGTCCGGGTTTTCAGAAGGACCAGGAATCGGGTCACTGGACTGGTGACGAGCTGAAAAACAGCCTTCAGACTTCACAACATGCACCGAACCCAGAGGGCAAAAGACTCCGAGTCGGGGAACAGTGTGGAAACGAGTAAAGGGGCTTCAGTCAGAGAGGATGAGAATAAAGAAGCCGTGTTAGTGTGTGTGTGTGTGTTTATACAGTGTGTACAGTGTGTGTAGTGTATGTAGTGTGTGTGTGTGTGTGTGTGTGTACAGAGTGTGTACAGTGTAGTTTGTGTGTGTGCACAGTGTGTGTGTACAGTGTGTGTGTGTGTGTGTGTGTGTGTGTACAGTGCTTACACTGTGTGTGTGTACAGTGTGTAGTGTGTGTACAGTGTGTATGCAGTGTGTACAGTGAGTGTGTGTATGTGTACAGTGTGTGTGTAGTGTGTGTAGAGTGTGTACAGTGTGTGTGTATACAGTGTGTGTGTGTGTGTGTGTGTGTGTATAGTGTGAGTGTGTTGTGTGTGTGTGTACTGTGTGTGTGTGTATAGTGTGTGCAGTGTGTGTGTGTATAGTGTGTACAGTGTGTGTAGTGTGTGTGTATAGTGTGTGCAGTGTGTGTGTGTATAGTGTGTACAGTGTGTGTAGTGTGTGTGTGTGTGTGTGTGTGTGTGTGTGTGTGTGTGTGTGTGTGTGTGTGTGTGTGTATAGAGTGTGTGTTGTGGTTCTTACTTTGGCTTTCTGGAAGAACTGGCGGAAGCAGGCGCGAGGGTCCTGCTGCACACTGCTGGCCGTCTCCAGGATAAACTGCATGGCTACGGCCTGGTGAGCGACCTGCTCCATCAGAGCTTCCTTCTGACAGACGGAGAGAGAGAACACACAC
>JAKKZJ010000017.1:22312747-22324148 GCA_033441845.1 Pangasius mekongensis | reverse complement strand
CGCACGCTGTAGTACTGTCTCGAGGAATTCACTGGAGCTGATCGTTAGGGTTTGTCATTTTACCAGATCGTGCATAATTTGTGTAGAATTGCATCGAGAGTTCTCCGTCATGCCGTTCTGTCTCCACGACACACACACCTCCATACCGTGGACTCGGGGAAGGTGTGAGTCTAAATAATGAGCAATACACAATCATGGCCTTTTTTTTTTCTTTCTTTTTTAGACATTTTTTGCCGTGAATCCTCGCTGGACTGATATTTTAGGTCTCAAAAAGAGGACGTGTCTGGGACACAGAGGACGTCTGGTCTTCCTAAAATAACAGCCACAATCAGGATGCTTTTAGACCAGACTTTATTTTATACCTCAACTGAATATTTACTGTATTTATTAAACACATCAGTAAAGTAAAGCAGGAGTGAATACCACAGGATCAAAATTAGGTAGATAACTATGCTCTTCTATTCATTATTATTATTATTATTATTATTACAGAAGGCTATTATAGATCTAGATTAGGTTGAACTATTTTGAAAGATGTCTGTTGTGATGTCTTTACATTTGTAGGTGTATGTTGTAGATCTCCCGGTTTGGTGGAGTGTTTAATAATCAGACAGAGATGAAACTTCTCATCTGAACATCTCCTAAGCTTTATCTTCACTTGTTTTGTGAATTTGGATCGGTGAGCTTTTCTCATTTTCTGCAGAGGTTCAGAGTTTAATTTTAATGTCTAACATTATTTACTGTTATATAAACACACACTAAATACATCATAAATAACACGTTTAGGAACGATGGTTATCTGATGAAAACACAAACAGTCTAGCTTTCTTCAGAAACTTTCTCTTTAGAATTGTGAAATTTTGCAAACACTCTTTTTTTTTCTCTTCAGTATTGTAACTTCCTGTCGTTTAGACAGAGCTGTGTGTGTGTGTGTGTGTGTGTGTGTGTGTGTGTGTGTGTGTGTGTGTGTGTGTGTGAGCCGTATCTGTCTCGGCCAATCAGCCGAGCTGTCCTCGGGTAACTCGTACCTGCCCAATGGAATCGAATTATAGCGTCCTAATCCGATTCGTCCAGTGCCCAAATGTAATCAATAGTCCTGGGTTGGAAATGAAACAGGACTGTTGGTTTTTATTAGATCCTGAGAAGATGAAGTGTGGAGACGGAACAGCGTGAACGGGAAGGAGGAGAGCCTGCTGGGTTTAAACGGGGGGTTGTGGGCGGAGTCACACTGACTCTGGAGCAGCTCCTGTATTGTTTTTATTGTGGATATAATGGATAACGCATTTACTGAGGTTTATATTGTGTTTGTAAGAGATGGCGTCCATCCTCGTGCATTAATGCGAGCACTGGGCTTCATTTATCGCTCGGGATACGAATGACTTTATTCGGAAATAGTTCACAGGAGCATAACTATCTGAAAATACAGTTAGTTTGGGAAAAATGTTCGTATGTGTGAGATCGGCTTCAAACCATATAACTGTCGATGAGTTACTGAGGTTTATTATACAGGTCACGCAGTCAAGTTTAAATCCCGTCTTTATTTCCATACACACCATTTTAACCGATTCTCGAACGCAGCTTGCACATAAATGACCTGAAAGAAAGTGATTCCAAAACAAATCCATAATTTACGACAGAGAAGACTAGCCGTTCAATCAAGACCAAAGTAATGGCGCCCTATACTGGAAGATTTTGTGGGTGTGGCTAAATGATCTGTGCTGTGGACGTGCTTGGTAATTTACATCCGATTGGCTTTTAATATGCGAGTATGAAGAAAAATCAGCAAGACTTTTGTAAATCTGGCAGGAGTAATTGGTTCAGCAACCTTTACACACACTTTACTAAAAGATAAATTAATGAGGCTCGGAGTCTTCAGAGAGTCACACACACACACACACACACACACACACACACACACACACACACACACACACACACACATGTTTAAATCAGACGTTAACTTCCCATCTGCTAGCTCATGTGTTCTTTGTTTTATTTCACACTCGTGTGTGCTGATGTTGACGTTTAGCATCAGAGTGAAGCCTGCAAGCTAGCATTAGTTTGCTAAATAGCTGGCAGTTAATCAGCTAATTGACTTACATACAAAAATGTAATTAAAATACCTCTTTAAAAAAAGACAAATTAAAATAAAATTTTTTGTAGAATATCTTAATAACTCTAATATGTGATAAAAGATTAAGCAATTATCATTCTACAATTTAATATCGGCCAGTTAAAGGAATCCGATTCGCATTTCCAGTCACACACACACACACACACACACACACACACACACACACACACATGGCTTGATGAACTTGAACATTCATTATGGAGCAGGCAGATGCAGGACGTCTCTCCCACCTCCCTGAGGGAAAACTTAATTACATCTCTGTGTGGAGTGTGTTGATATAATGCGGCATATAGCATTAATTATTTACCACACACACACACACACACACACACACACACACACACAGTATTACTGGTGACAGTAACCATGTTACTGAACCGCTCTGTTCCACAAACGTGTTTAAAAAAATCACAATGCCTTGTGATTATCTTTTCATTTTGTAGTTTGTTTGACCGTCCTGCAGTGTTTTATTCCTCTTATACCACAGCAACTTACCAGCCATTACAATCCTTATTACTTTCTATCCATTTATTGTTAAATGTAACGTCCCTAGCTGCTCTAAACAGTCGTTCCCTCACCAGCCTCTCTTCTGTTTTTTTTCTCTCCCTCTCTCTTGAAGTGAGTAAGAGCAAAAAAAAATAAAATGCAGCTTGTCATGTTACAGAGAAACCGTAAAGTGTAAATGTTGATAAATTACATGTTACTATATCATGTGGTTTTAAAAAAAAAAAAAGAAAATCCATTTCCGTGGAGTCTGCTGTACAAGTCCCTGTGAACGAGGTGTTGCTATAGAAACGATATCATCTCTCCATTGCATATGGAGCACGAGAAGCGAGAGTTTTTGTTAATGGAAGTGAGTGATGCAAAGATAGGGTGCCAATATTTTTATTCTTGGTGTAAAAAAAAAAAAGAAGTGTCATTTCAATACGAGATACAAAAAGCTAAAATGCAACAAGACTGCCAAGTGGCACTGTTTTGCAGGGAATGGGAATGGGAATGGGAATGGGAATGGGAGTGTGTGTTTCTGCGTGTTGGACCTGCAGAAGGTGCAGTAATGCAGCGTGACGGCTGAGAGGAACGCGGCCGGGACGAGCTCGCTGCTCGTTTGTGTCTCGGTGAGAAACGGCGCTTGTCACTGACGATAACTTGTGTGTGATGAGTGGAATGGAAGAAGCCGCTTCGCTCCGTCCTGCCTCTGCGCCTCACGTTTACAGATAACGTGGAATACAGACGTGACGTGGGTGTAATATATAACGCCGGCCTCCGCAGCGTCGCACTTCATGACCACGTTAATATTAATAACGTACCAATGCTGCAGGGATGAATTATTTTACACACACACACACACACACACACACACACACACACACACACACACACACACACACAAGCACGTTCAGATGGTCTTATGTTCACATGGCATCAAGGTGCCTCTCAGATATTACAGGGATTGAATTAAGCTTTGTAGCAGAGCTCATTCATGAATACTGCTGACGTGGAAAATATTCCGACATTTGATCCGTGAGTTCGGGAATCCAAAGCCCCGTCCACACGGATACGTTTAAAAATAGTTTTTCTTCTCCATTTTCAAAAGAAGTTCCCAAAGAGCATTTTAAAAATATATTTCAATCCAAAATAGATAGATTTTTTTTTTTAAATCCCATTTTATTAAAATATCATTTAAAAATATAGCCAAAATATATTTAATACTGACAGAGAAGAAAAAAATCTGTAAACGTTTTAATGTATTAAAACTATTTAATGTGTTTTAATGTGTTTTAATGCGCATCTTCAGTGCATTTTCATCTTTTATTTTAATTCCTGGTTCTTTCAGCTGATGTCGTGATGTACTACACGGAGTCTAAACTCTTTTCCACGTGATTCAGTCCCACTGAGTGTGTGTGTGTGTGTGTGTGTGTGTAAAACCAGACGAGGGAAAAATGACGGAAACAGCAAGAGTAAGACCTCAAAGTAAAAACACACCAGAAAACACACCCCGTTTATTTTACTGTTCAATCATCCGTATCATTTAACGTACAAGCTCCGCCTACACAGTATAGGCCACGCCCCCAAGGGAGTAACCAAGTGATTCAGCTTCAATAGTTCGTGGTCCATCTGGTTTTTTTTTCTCCTCTATTGTAGAAACTTCACTTTCTGATCAGCTACGTTTGGCGTAAAGCAGGGGAAATTACGTACATTTCTTTTTTTAAGGTGTATTATTTCTTAAATAAATAAATATTTATAAAAAGTTTTATATAGCACATTTCATACATTAAAAATGCAGCTAAATTGCTTTACAGTGTGAAATAATTTTTTTTTTAAAAAGCCAGCAGGAAAGAAAAGTCAAAAATAAAGAAAAATTTGGTATATTTTCACGTTTCGCACGTGATGAGCGGTAGATGATCTTAAAGACACGCTTTGGTACAGAGCTCATCAGATTGCCGTCACAGGAAAGTCTTAAGGAGAGTGAATATGATGAATAACAGTTTACATAATCGTATGACCTCAGAAGAACCTTAATCTCTTTACATGAGGACCAGACAGTCATAAAGTTCTCCTTCATCACTGAGTCATCGTCATCGTCTGAGGGGAAAAACAGCACGGACGCAGAGTTACTCTCGACAGAACGCGAGCACAAGCTGGATATCTGCGGCTGGAAGCGAATAACACGGCGCTCAAACGTCTGAAATCGACACGTTTCGTGTGTGTGTGTGTGTGTGTGTGTGTGTGTGTGTGTGTGTGTGTGTGTGTGTGAAAACTAAGCCACTGTGTTGCTGTTACAGGAAAATAATTTGTATTGTCCATCATTTTCATTTTATTTATTTTTTATATCCTTTCATATTGAGGTTATAAAACTGTAATGTGTGTGTGTGTGTGTGTGTGTGTGTGTGTGTGTGTGTGTGTGTGTGTGTGAGATCACACGTTTCATTCGCTATTTTGAGTCGAATTAATAAAATAAAGTCAGCAGAAACCGTGCTCATGGTGTGAAGGATAAGCTGACCAAGCACTCACCTGCTACACTCACAGAGAAACTCTAACTTCATTCATCACTTTATCCAGAAAATATATAAAATATTCCCGTCTCCAGATAAGCTGCGTCTGTGATCAAGACACATCTCCTCTGACGTCTGTGTCTGGGGGAAATAAATCTTTTTGTGGGCTTTAAAATGATGATCTTATTAATATTTACATATTTATGTATTTAATATTGTTCTTAAATAACGAGTTTTTGAGTGTGTTCACAGCCAAAGTCTAAATTTATCAATTTCAGCGTGACATATTTTGGTTGAATCAAAGCGTCAGACAGTAGCACTGGACTTAACACGAGCCCGAACATGCTTAATGGCTACACGTTCTTTGTTTTTGTTTTACTTCCTGGTTTGGTTCTTGACTCCGCCCTCTACTTTCTGGCATCGTTTTGTTTTACTCATTTTTTTTACGGATCAGAGACTTAACGTCTTGTGTACCGTATTGTGTGTTTCCTGGCTTTGACCCAAATCTTGCGTTACCTTTTGATCTAACACACACATGAAGAAAAGCGCCATCTGCCCTCTTCCACATACATGAGCTCAGAGACTCCTGTGATTGGTTAGTGGCACTGTGATTGACGGGGCAGAGAGAGTATGTGGCGTCACCGGGATTCGAGCTCTCGGTCTCCTGGTGATGGAGAGAAAGCTTTTGTGTTGCGCCGCTCGGGAGTCTCGCTTTACTGTCCGATTGTGTTGCGACCTTTGCTGTGGAGTGTGTTTTAGGTTTGCGCTTTTTATATAAATCCTGTCCAATTCAGGCTTTAGAGTTCCACAAAGATTTCGCTTTCCTTATTTAGTTGCTAGTCTGCATCAATAGTAGTGATGACATTGTAATAAAAACACAAGAAGCTAAACAATGAGAGTTCAGCTGAACTGGCGTCACGTTACGTTTACGTTACGTTTGTTTTGACCCGAAGTTGTGTTTGTTCATGAGAAAGTCTCAGTTTCTGGCGGTCTATATCATCATCATCATCATCATCATCATCATCGAGCATTAAATCTAATGTAAGTGTATGGACTGATAAACTATAAACTGTAAATAAATCTGCGTTTAAAATGTTATGCGTGGTTCTCTAATCAGGCCAGTGCTATAATCCTGTTTAGCGTCTGTGTAGAGTGTAATTGCTTTTTAAATTATTTAATTAAACAGTCGTGTAAAATCGATATCATAATCTACATGAACACACACACACACACACACACACACACACACACACACACACACTGCTGTGAGAATCGTAATTCCTGTCCTCGCTTTAGTTAAAACATTAAAGTTGATTAATAACGAGTCTCTCTGTGCAGTGATGTGAGATGAGACTCTTTCACCGTGACTGAGATCTTTTTGTCGACAAATGGCTGCCTGCAGACCGGCCGGGTCACGGGTCACGCCACTGCGACCTTCACGCCACGCTAAATGACGTCACGTCGCCATGCCAACGGGGCTATAGTGTCCAGTAGGAGTCATTCGCACCGCTGCACATGTACAGCCATGTGTCTCTGAGTCCTAAACTACATTTATCACAGACAACTTCAAGAGTTCAGGACAGAATTTTCTAGAATATTCTTAATTTACTAGTTTTACAGTAAAACAAACAAAGCTGAGCTGTTTGAAGGCGTTAAAGGTGGGCAGTATGAAGTGATCTCTGTAGTGCAATACTCTGAGAGATAAACTCCAATAAAACCAAAATACTCTCATTAAGGATGTGCGAAATCTAAATAATAAACAGCATGCGAGTTGATTATTTTCCTATAACAGCACGTGCCCAAGTGTTTTATTCCTCTTAAACCACAGCAATTGCAATTTTTATTTACTAAAGAATGACACATCATGCTTTGTTTCCATTTATAGTTACATTTAACGTCCATGAAATGAGTGAGTTCCTGTTGTCGCTTACGTTATAGCAGCTATAAACACTCGTTCCCTAACTCGTTTCTCTCTCTCTCAAAGTTAATGAGACAAAAGAAAACCTACAGAAACATAGAAACCGCAAAAACTCCTCTGTCCTGAAGATGTCGGAAAACTTAGTCACAGCTTTAAAGTTACAGTTACAAAGCACTGACACTGGAGACTCCTTCCCTCAATGTTACATATTATTTGTATCATCATATAACATTTACTCTCCTTACAGAAAACCGCACCACATCAACGATTATCTTTAATCCGTTTATCATCAGTGGAGCGTCCGCTGTACACGTCCCTGTGAATGAGCTGTAACTATAGAAACGGTTGTGTATCAGGACGAGAGCGTTAATATAAACCTGCGCTACTGTCAGAGCCGCTGTTAGAGAAAACTAATCAACAGCTTCTGAACGTTTTGTCATGGGTTGTTGTTCTTGCTGGCACTTCGTTAGGAAGCTTCAGAAAAACTAAGTCACACCACAATGCAAATGTATCCAACAATGTCTACAAGTGTGGCGTTGTGTATTTGTCTTCTACACTTACTTCTCGTCCAGTTACGAGACGAACAGCCCAAACCCTTATTCATGTCGATTTACAGCAGAACAACAGCTTTTATCTGCTCTGATCAAAAGACATATTTTATTGCACATGGACTAAAACTGAGACACACACACACACACACACACACAGAGAGAGAGAGAGAGAGAGAGAGAGAGAGAGAGAGAGAGAGAGAGAGACTGGGAAAGTAAAAATAGAGTTGCACTTCAATACAAAATTCAAAAGAGGAGATTTGGTTCTTCTGTAGATTTTCTTGTGGGTCTAATATTCATCAAGGGTGTGTGTGTGTGTGTGTGTGTGTGTGTGTGTGTGTGTGTGTTGTGCCCTTTTATATTACATTAAAAATATATAGTGCTTATAGGATGGTTCTAGATATTAGTAAGTTAGTATGAGTCTTATAAAAGATCCTTTTCCATTTTTAATACAGTTCTGATCTAAACGCTCCGATTCCTGTTTCCACTTGAATAAATGTAAAAGTCTGATGCTATAAAGACGCATCGTTTGCTAGAGTGTTCTTTCAGCTAATGAGCAAAGAAAATAAAGTCGGGTAAATTAATATTATATACTGTACACAATGGTTTTGTTTTATTTTATTTTCTGTCGGTTTTTCTTACAGGTTTATTCTATAGTAATGTCACCTGTCAATCACCCTTGGTGGGTGGGATCAACTATTATTGTATGATTATGGATCAAATAAAAACAAATAATTTCAGGGAACTTGACGTTTCAGATGTTGTATTAAAAAGGAACATTATTATGTTCATATCTTATGATGTGCCTAAGGTGGAAATGACGATCACCGCCGAGCTGTTTTGGCGAAAATGCAAAAAGCTTCAGTCAACATCACACACGTTACGGCGCAGTCTTAGAAGAAAATGCTCTGTGTAGCTTCATAAAGGGATGCAGATGCCTACAAAAGGGAGAGAAACCCCTTTAAGAACATTTTAGCTCTCCAGAGAATGTTCCTTGAGGAACCGTTTCTCTACAGCATGGATTGGAAAACTCCATTCTGATTCATTTTTACTGAAATTATCTTCCACCTTGAGAAAGTCACTGATCTAAAAAAAACCCCAACAAACCCAGAAGTCAAAAAAAGCCGTGTGACATGATGATCTTGTCCCTCAGTCGTCTCCTCTAAACGTCCGGCTGTGTGAAATGGATCTCGGTGCCTTTGTCCATCCTCACACCTGCGGAAACGGTCTGCCTCCAGCGTGGACGAAACACAAACCCAGCTCTGGGTCATTCGGATCGAACTTCTCTGACTCAGAGTGCTGATGCCGGAGCTCTGCTCCTCGGTTTAGATTCGAGCGGATGTGATGGTGACGGTGTGGAAGCGCGAGGAGATACTGAATCAGCACTCGCATCTCGCAGCATGGAGATCGATCTTCACACGTGGACTTTGTAGAGACTGAATCATCATCGTCGTCGTCGTCGTCCTCGACTCGGCACAGTGGACAGTGGTGTGATTTCCATTTCAACATGTTTTTATCAAACTCCACTCAAATCTGTTCACGTTCACGGCCTCCCACAGCGCCGGGCTGCAAACGGCACTCGCGTGGCGGAGAGACACAACTGAGAGCTGAAGTGTTAAAGCTTTTTATTATTATTATTATTATTATTAATATTTACTCCACAGCGCTGCTGAATTGTGGATTAGTTTTCTGTAACAGCAGCTCTGACAGCAGCGCAGGTTTATATTAATGCACTCCTTCTAATACATTACTGTTTCTATAGCAACAGCTCATTCACACGGAGGTGTACAGCGGACACTTCACCTAAACGCATTAAAAAAAACAAAAACCTGTGTAATCGTTGATCTGGTGACGTTTTCTGTAAATGTAACATTTCTGGAAGGAGTCTCCAGTGTCAGCGCTTTGTAACAGTCAGAGGTGAAGCTGTAACTTCAGGACTGAGGAGTTTACGCTTCCTTGCGGTTTCTCGGTAACATGACGAGCTGCTTGTTAGCTGGTATAACGTAAGCGAGAACACGAACCAACTTGTTTCACAAACATTAAGTGTAACTATAAACCGATTAAAAATATGACTCTTTTCTTTAACAAATAAATTGTAATAGTTGGTAAATTACTGTGGTATAAGAGGAATAAAACACTTGGGGGTGTGCTGTCATAGGAAAATAATCAGGTTTGTAACAGTAACTCATCACACCACCCCGTCACCCCACACACACACACACACACACACACACACACACACACACACACACACACACACACACACACACACACACACACACCTCAAAGTCTTGTCTTTCATTTGAAGGTGGATTTTATTTCTAATAATGTTGGCAGAATAACGAGATTATATAAGAGACCAATCAGTGATCTGCACCATTTCTAGCTCCGCCCACATGTTCCTGTTCAGGAGAAAGAGGAACCAGATTCAGTACAGGTACTAACAGTACCACCCACTGAGTAATGGAAATGAGGAGAAAATGTGAGATGACGCATTTGTTGCTGTGGTGAAGCAGACTGTCCTCTGTGTGTGTGTGTGTGTGTGTGTGTGTGTGTGCCAGCAGCGCAGCTATGAGCTTTGTCGTCGCTCCTCTCTGAACATCTGAGGCTGTAAAGCTGTGTGATGAAGTGATGTGTCCTGCTGAGTAAAACTTCCTCCTCACGCCAGCTGCATGCGACGCTGCGATGTTTGTGATTGCTCAGGGAGCACCAGCGCTGTTGCCGATTTAATTGATCAGTTTAGCACAAGCGAAACAGGATACAGGCCAAAAAAATAAAACCTGCTGCTTTAATAGTCTCTGTAAGGTGCTGGAGATGAAAGCTGAGAGATTATGAACACTTGGTCAGCACGGCCTCGTGGGAAAGAGGAGCGGACATATTGTTTCTCCGGTCCAGGCATGCCGGCAGACGCTGAGGGTGATGTGCCCTTGGATGAGGAGGCATGGCAGCTGCTTCACTAACAGCGGGGGTGGGAAGTGTGTGTGTGTGTGTGTGTGTGTGTGTGTGTGTGTGTGTGTGTGTGTGTGTGTGTGTGTGTGTGTGTGTGTGTGGGATTCAGAAACATGATGTGGGAGGAAGAAGACAAGGAGGATGGCGAGGAGGGGTGGACTGCAAGGGACATGTCTGGTTCTGTGGGTGGGGCTTAGCTATTTGCAGGCTCTCCATCAAAAGGAAGTGGTAATATGTAAATTGGCATTGTCTGTTTATTAGCTCTTGCAATCTTCCTTCAGGATTTAAATGCTTTCATGTTGCCTTTGTGGTCATGGAGGAGGCGTGGCCTTTGAGCCACTAAAGGAAGGCGGCATCCCAGTAAAGGAAGAAGGCGTGGCCTCGGTGCCACTAAAGGAAGGAGGTGGGACTTTTCAGACTGACAGTGAAAGTGTTCTGACTTCTACGTCCGTTCCAATGAAGGAGGCGTGGCCTCTGTGTCTCCTGGCCCCAGTACAGGAAGGAGGTGTGGTCTGTGCCTCAGACTCAAAAGAGCAAAGAGGTGTGACTATTGTAACAGTCTTAGGAAAAGAGGCGTGGCCAATGTCCCTTTTCCATTGAAGGCAGTGTAGCCTCTGTTCCAGTGGAGGAGGCGTGGTCTTTCTGTTCCAGTGAAGGAGGCGTGGCCTCTCTACCTCATATTCGGTCAGTCTTAGTGAAAGCCTCATAGTCTCTGCCTGTCAGACCCAGTAAAGGACGAGGCGTGGCCTCTCCTCTGTGCGTGTTGGGTTCAGTAGAGCAAGGAGGCGTGGCCTCTCCTCTGTGCGTGTTGGGTTCAGTAGAGCAAGGAGGCGTGGCCTCTCCTCTGTGCGTGTTGGGT
>JAKKZJ010000017.1:22290227-22302493 GCA_033441845.1 Pangasius mekongensis | reverse complement strand
GCTTTCTTTACTGACACACAAACATTTTTCTGTAGCGTTTCATTCTGTGCCGGAAAACTAATGTTTGGAATCTAAAAGGTTTTTGTACTGAATCAATAATGTAGAAGTCTGTATTTAAAAAAAAATTTTTTTTGCCTAATTTTGCAGTTGTGTGTGTGTGTGTGTGTGTACGTGTACATATGTAATAAAACACGACAGATTGGTGTAATGTTTTATTCCTTTTATGCATTTCTCAATAATTACAACTTTTCATTCATTAAAGAAGGACGCAACATACTTTTTATCCATTTGTAGCTACAGCTAATATCCATGAAACAAGTTCATTCGTTACGTTAGAGCAGCTATGAACAGATGTTTCCTCACCAGCCTCTTTTTTTTTTTCCTCTCTTGATGTTGGACAAAAAAACAAATGCATGTCATGTTACTGAGAAAGCAGAAAAAGCATAAACTCCTCTGTCCTGAAGTTACAGCTTGACCTCTGACTGTTACAAAGCTCTGACACTGGAGACTCCTTCCATAAATGTTACATAAACATTTATTCTTCTTACAGAAACTTTACCATATGGACAAATACGCACGTTTTTAAGTCCTTTTACGTTAGAGGATTGTCATACAAATGATGCTCTAGCCGAGTGAAGTCGTCACGTCTCACCTCCTGCCTTAGGCCTTCGGTTTATTACCATGTTCTGCTCTCTGTTTGTATCCCTTCCTCCACTCATCCATCCATCTCTCTCTCCAGCACACTCCATAGCCCTAGGGACCTAGATAACCTTTTAGCCCACTCCTTGCTCATAAACAAGGTGTCCATGTTTCGCTGATTGAAACGACACCATCGACAGCTGCAGCTCCGTGTCACTGTGCCTTCAGGCCATCAGCACATTTGGAAGCTCGTTCTTTTATCCACCTTCAACAGGGTTTTGTCTTATACTCTTTTAATTCCATCCAAGGCTCCTCTCCTGAAGCATCGCCGTAATGGAGAGCCGAGATTTCAGCTTAAGCGTGAAAAAAACGTTCTGATGCGAGGATGAAGTGCCTGAGCTGAGACAGCGCCATCACCTGCCAAGCACGTAAAAACGGGTGCCATGATGTTGGCCAATCACGATACAGACATAAAAAAGCATTTACTTAGCCTGTACGTTTACATCCGGTAATTAGTGTCTTTCGGCTTTCAGCAGCACCATGGATGATATGGCTATATAGCATTTTATTGTGCAATTAAAAAGTTGCAAAACAGCTTGGGTAAGAACATTCGGGTCGCTCTGATATAAGATTGGCGCCAGGATTCGGCTCGACTCTGGTGTTTAATGTTTTCTAGTTTCCCATGGAACCACAAACGACACCACAATAAAACAACAATAAGAAAAGGCAGCATAACGGAAGCCTGGTGGTTGGTTTATGAGCTTGACCCTGATGAAAATGATCAATAAAGGTCATTAAACATGACTACAACTTGAATATTGGCGATTCACAATTAACCAAAAATCTACGTAAACGCATTTTAGTTTAGTTAAATGTTTTATTTTATAAATATGTTTTACAAATCATGCATGTCTGGTGCTGTGGGAGACCGCTGCAACCCACTAGCAGATGTTTTTGGGGAAAAAAATAAAAGAGGGGAAAGAAACAAGTTTGGCTAGAGGCTAAATAAACAATTGAATTTTGGTTAACCAGAACTAACATAATTAGCCAGAATAAAGTAGAGCCTGTCACTGGGTCGTGCTCTTAAAAGCCGGAGCCTGGGGAGGAGAGGGAGGATGAGCAGATCCAGAACAGATCCAACAGTGGACAAAGGGACGGACCTGCAGAGAGGAGACGCTGGTACTGAAGAAGGTTAGAAGACCGAAAGGTGAAGAAGAAATCGACTGGAGACCAAGAAAAACTTCAGTAGCAACAGCAACCTTTGACCATATTGGAGATAAAATTTCTCTCTAGAAGACCAGAGGAAGGTTATGAGACGTGTTGAGACGTCTCCGACCACTGAATTTGTGCGCAACATCTTAAAATTCTGAACCATCTTTTGAAAGACTGAGTGATGCGTCTCTTAAACAAGGACCTGCGTCTGCAGGACGTCACGCTGATCTACGTGATCCTGCTCGCTGCTCTGGTGGTTCTCCTGGTGGCCCCGTACCACGCTTCACCCCCATCTTCATCGTCATCTTCGTCCCCGTCCCCAGACAACCCCTCCAGACCTTCCTTACCCTACCACGTCCCCCTGGACCCCGCCGGGCAGCTGGAGCTCTCCTGGAACATCAGTTACGCCAAGCAGGAGGTGTTCATGGAGCTCCGGGCCAAGGAGCTGCGCCACGGTCTCCTGCTGGGCATGTCTGACCGCGGCGAGCCCACCAACGCCGACCTGGTGCTTCTGTGGAACGATGGGCACAAGTCCTACTTTGGGGTGAGAGCGAGTGTGTAGATGGAGGACATTGGGAGATGGTTCGGTTTTATAACTTTGTAAAATGCATTTGTTAAATCAGATGAAATCCTAATCGGTCAATTTCTTAGAGCGGTTCATTAGCGGTTCTTTGGGAAACCCGGTAAAAGTTCTGTGTAGAATCTTACAGAAAAGGTTCCTGGAACTATTCTGAAGAAAGAACAGTTTCTTTTCTGAACATTCAGAATTAAGGTATAATGTTTTAGAAAAGTGCTGTGAAAGAATTTATCTTTATCAATAATGTCGTCTTATGGCGTATGTGTAATGGAGTAATAAATATCAGGACAATATAAAAATCAAAGTCCTAAATTTAATCATATCATATATTTTTATTATCTTCATAATGTTCTTATAAATAAAGATAATCTATAAAAAATAAGTAAAACAAGCTACTGATGTATAACAAGATCATTTATCCTGTAAACATAATGGTGTACTATTATTTTTCTCACACATTTACCCTTTTTTTTAAAACTTATTTAGTTTTTTTCCACTCTTTTCTGATTAATTCACTACATTTCAATTATAATCACAGTCCATTTTCATTAGTAACAAGATTACTATTATTATTATTTATTCTTCGCATGAAATAAGCAGCTTACCAATTTGACTTGCAGGACATAGATATAAATATGCAGAATTTTAGCATTAAGCAGAACCCCACTGTATTAGGAAAGACGAAAGCAGCCCAATTGTGCTAGAAATCTGCAAACATGGCAACCGTGATATCAGCGACACTCTGTACTCTTTATGATGAAGCGTCTGTGTATATTGATATCAAGGTCACGTCTTTAATCCAAGTTAAAAGAGTGTGATTTAAATTTCTAAAAAGGTACAGCATGATGTTTAAAGCGTTATTCATGAAGATGATGGTGTGTGTGTGTGTGTGTGTGTGTGTGTGTGTGTGTGTGTGTGTGTGTGTGGGTTGGACAGCGTGACTAGGCGGAATGAGTGGAGGCTGAAATTAAATTGGGCCACTCGGATGCACACACATGCGCACATACACGCGCGCACACACACACACACACACACACACACACACGCACACGCACACGCACACACACACACAGACAGCCTGAGGAGGAGGCCAGTCTGTCTCGAAAATGCCATTATGTACTTGCAGATTAAAGCAGATTGTGGCTCGTGTACTGCAAAGCATGTTCATGTGTAAGTGCAACTCAAACATCGACACAATATCCAGTATCATCTGTGCATCTGTTCCTTTTCCATGATGCAAGTTCCCCTGAAATTGAAATTGATGTTCAAGAGCTTTTTATACCGGTCTCTTAGTGTTATTGACACCAATACGATAGGAGATAGAGATGGAGATGGAGATGGAGATGGCTGCATGGATGGAGATACTCTGGTTTTAATTTTATGGTTCAAGTAAATGACTCATCCTGTACTAGTGTTGTATTTATCCAATTAAATGCTTGATTTACACTATTCCCTTTTCCAACACAGAGTGAATGGTTGGAGTTTATTAATGTGGGCGGAGTTTGTGCGAGTTGGCGGTCATGTGACTTTTCGGAGGATTGTTTTACTTTAACTCGGGGCTGTTCCATGCCGGATTGCTGTTTTCTCAGACTGACGGAGAACGTGATTCCGTTTTTTATACACCATCTCCATCAGTAATAGCATTTTATCTACCACTCAGACACGTCAGATGTCTCCTGGTGACGACCCTGAGGCTCTCCGTTACCGTCGGCAACGCTGACGCACGACCTCGACTCATTGATCACATTTATCAGAACCGCTCAGCGTGGACAGGCGTGGGTGAAGAAATTCTCCACGACTGAACAAAGGCTCTCCATAAGCTCTTCATGTTTAGCTAGCTCTCTCTGCTACTGCCAGGGTTGTTTGGATTGGGTGTGGGTGAGGCGCTAATCAGTCAAGCACGTCAGCATGACAACACTGACTTCCTGTTTCACAAGGAAACGTGTCATTATAGGGAAATCAAATCATGGCTCTCGAGGCTCATTACCTTCTAACCTTCTTTGCATATTAGTCACATTAAATCCATGCTCTGGGAATCTCAATTTTTATGTGCAAGCAAGAATCGTGTGTGTGTATATGTTTATATGGATGTTTGTGTGTCCATATCTACATGTTTACATTAATATTCCTGTGTGTGTGTGTGTGTGTGTGTGTGTGTGTGTGTGCAGGATGCTTGGAGTGATGATGAAGGCCGGGTAACGTTGGACAGTCAGCAGGATTACAAGCTGCTGGATGCACGGAACACTCCGGAAGGCTTTTCTCTGCTCTTCAGGAGACCCTTCAGTACCTGCGATCCCCATGACTACGTTATAGAGGCACTGTAGTACACACACACACACACACACACACACACACACACACACACGGTGTAGAATAATTTCAACAGTATGCACCCTAAGCAGCCCACAAATGCAGTATGTAAACATTTAATGTTTTTTTTTTTTTTTAAGGAAATTGAATTAGAAACATCTAAAAAGCTCATTTGTCTACTAGTTTTTATTTCTGTTTTTGTAGCCAAGGCTGTTATTAACACCTTAACACCTTGATTGACAGGTAGGTCACATGACGTGTAGGCCAATAACAAATAATAATGTTTACAAGGAACAGCATGTGGGATGGAGTATAGAATCTGTGAGCACGCTCAGTACTTCCTGTACTCAATGAGCACTCCTCTGATTGACAGGAAGGAACAGTCCACCTGATCTACAGCATACTCGATCAGCCAATCCGCTCTCTCCGTGAGCTCAACGTGTCCCGCCTTCAACCTGGCGTTCAGCGAATCCTGCTTCTGCGTCCTGACACGCCCAGCCCCTCTCTTCCGCCGGACGTGCGCACGCTGGAGGTCCTGGCTCCCAACATCGTAATCCCTGATCAGGAGACCACCTACTGGTGCTACATGTACCAACTGCCCCCCAACATGCCCAAGAACCACATCGTCATGGTAACAGCAGGGATGTTGGGAACACTACAGTCGGTCAGAATATAAATAATCGATTTATAAGGTATTAGAACGTACGTAAGGTAAAAATGAACCAGTTCATCAATCAGTTCGTTTTCTCAAATTTCTGTTAATCTTCTGAGACCCACAATGCACTGCGCTTTTTTATTATTTTCACCCTAACCGTGGTGTTTAGAAAAGTCCCATCGATCATAGAGCGTAATCATGTCAGGATTATTGATGAAGGATTTTTCAGTGCCAGGAAATCCAGCTGCCTTAATACAAGCAGAATTCTTGTAATATTTAATGAACATGACTTTGTGGCAGCTTTCCATCCTGATGTCTTTCTCATGCTGCTCATCTGCACAGTGGACTCCGGGGTTTATTCTCCTCTCGACTGACTCAAAGCAGAAGCAACAGAAATAAATTAGACGTGTAAATTACGCGCCTGCGTCTCGGGGGAGCGTCTATCGCACGGAGAGGTCAAAAAGTGGAAAATAAGATGATTGCTTTATCATCTCTCAGATCTCAGTCCTGTTCCCTATTGTCCATCTTTTGCTCCTTCATCTTCCTCTCCTTGTTTTTGTAAATTACGTATTCTTCGTTCTTAGCTTTCTTATTCCTTATTATGCCATACCTTTACTCCATTTGGTTTAGGTGTGATGTTATGTATTTTAAATACCGTGCCAACGTTGTTTTAAAATTTGTTTTTTGTTTTTAAATCACAGCCGAGCTTCCAAACGTTGTCAATTTTCAGAGAAGCGCTGAGTGGTGACGAGCATTTTTTTTCTCCAATGATATTCCAATGTTGCCTTAATTAAATATAACAGCGTGTGTATTTTGGGGACGTTTACAGGTATGCGACGTGACGACCCCGATGTGAAGTCCTCGTCACCAGAGTCTTTCAGTTATCTGCATTACTGATCATAATAAATGTAATCTAAAGCTCAAGCTAGGTTAGTTAGTTCGTTAGTTAGTATTAGCTGGGAATGGTAAAAGCGGTGTAAAGGTACGTTCACACGCACCGTGACTCGCGACGACAAAGCGACCGCAGACCGTTCATTTTCCCTGAGAGCTGGCGACATCCGGCGACATGAGTGACAGCGACCGTTGGCGAATAGATGTGGGCGTGTCCAGCGAGGCGAGAAAGTTGAGAAGAGTTTAACTTTATGCAAATTTGGAGTGACTTGGCGCAGCGACTAATGAGAGTGAGGACGATAGAGTGCATGTGACCCATGCTCGTGACCCATGCTGCCTGCGAGTCCACAAAACAAACCGGCGTTTACACTTTCAAAAAATTTCACTTACAAAAGTGGAATGCTAGCTGCGCCACCCACTGATAAATGTTACTATGGCAACCAGTAGTAGGAACGCCTACTGGCGACTTCATAGTACAGCGACTGGCGACTTACAGAGATGACATCGCTGCACGTGTGAAAGTAGCTTCATGGTTATAGTGTGCATGTCACGTGCGCCTTTACAGTAGGTTCACGCTAGCGAGCAACAAAGCGACAGACGATCGTACGGTTTATATGTACATGACGACAGGGAGCTACGATTTGATTCGAGATTTTTATTTTCAGTTCTTTGAAAATGCAAATGAGGTATGACGCAATAAGGCGTTTCGTCTCGAATGATTCCTCGGACCAAACCTATGGCGCATGCGGTCCGACGTTTCTTCGCTTCCCCGCTCGCAACTTTACTTTCTACCTGCAATTAGTTCCCAGCAAAAGTGAAAGAAAAGCTTATAACCTCAATCTTCTCCCGTCATATACAAGTTTTTATTAAGTGTGTTCAGAGACGAGCACAGTTAGCATGAAGCCGAGCGCGTAACACGTAAATCAAACTTGGATACGTTTTAAGCAGAAGTGGTGTGTATAAAGTGTATAGTGGCTTTAGGATATACATAAGTACAAGTTAAATTTTGTTGTAAATGTTTAATTCTGCATCATTGTGTCAGTAGGAAGAGATCGCATTTTAGATTTCCAAACATTTACTGTTCGAAACAAGTAAATGTTTATATGTCATTAACGGAAATAACATTGTGTAACAGATCACTTTATAGATAAAATCTAATTACTTTAAAGGGATAAAGTCCATTGCATGATTTAAAAAATGAGCAGCTCAGCAGATGAACTGTGGAAGTTCTCCAAGATAAAACTCCTTATAAAGCTGCAGCTCAGTAAACCTGAGAGTACTGACACAGCTGTCAAGGCAAAGGGTCATGACAAATATTGATCAGATTCCATTTGTTCTGTTTATGATGCTTTTGGGAAACTGGACCAGGAGCAGTGAAGCTAAGATCATTACGATCATCAGCTTGAGAGAGAGAGAGAGAGAGAGATCAATGTGATGATCACGTTACCGTGTAATGCTGATGATTGTAACTGATCTCTTAGACAGAACTGTACAGGTTTAAGGAGATGTCCTTTATAAAGCATTAATAAATGGGAATAAATGTTTGTGTGCGCAGTACGAGGCGGTGGTGAGCGCGGGGAACGAGGCCATCGTGCATCATATGGAGGTGTTTGAATGCTCGCCTCACATGGCCTCCGTCCCTCAGTACAGCGGCTCGTGCGACTCCAAGATGAAGCCGGCGAAGCTGAACTCCTGCCGTCACGTCCTGGCAGCGTGGGCCCTTGGAGCCGAGGTGAACACACACACACACACACACACACACACACACACACACACACACATATATACAGCTGAGCAGTTAAGGGCCCTGATTAATAAACGTGTTAAAGGACTGTAAGTAATGTTTACGAACCGAAGACTCGGGCTTAATTACTTTCTCCAGTAAATAATGTTAATTAGGAGAACCTTAACATAAAGCTTCCTCCGAAGCCACTCCCCAAATTCACCTGAATGCTAGTGCGGAGGGCGGAGCTTTCTGAACTCACAGGCCACATGACTGACAGGTGATTAACACCTTATGTTGATTTTCTGCATCATGTGTTTACATTTTATTTGCGCTGTGATGGAAAACTTACACACAGTGTAATATTGTGACTTGAATTTTATATACACTCATACACAGTATATTAAAATCCTAACTGAAATTAATACATGTTTATAAGAAGATGTGGTGTTTCTCCAAAAAACAAAAAAAACAGCAGTGAAACAGATGAATGAAGGCGATTTCTAGAAACGTTTGTAACTCCGTTTTGAGGGCCTTCCTCTTCCTCTTCATCACTTGTGTAGTTGTGTAAGTGGAGCGTTTTTCACAAGCGCTGCTCGGTGATTGGCGCGGATAATTCAGGGTTGTGCAGGTAGCGAGAGCCGCCGCGGCGTTCAGCTGTCTCTATAGATACACACGGACAGATCGCCCACGCTCGCTCGGTCGCCAGTCACGGATCTGAGTGGCACAGAGAGACACGAGACACCAATTACTGAATTACACGAGAGGAAAAGTAGCACAAAACATCTTCCTCCTCCGGCTGCCGGGCTGGAGAGATGAGATTAGCCGAAAAAATATATATATATATACACAGTGAAGCTTTCATTTGTGTTTATAAAGAGCTGTTTCTGTTTCTATTCTATTTTCTTTTTTTCCAGCAGAGTTATCTGCTGATTCTTTACATTAATTCTTCATTTCAGAGCTGAAGGGAAATGATGCATTTCGTATATACAATGAAGAAAAATCAGGAGGAGGAAGAAAATCAGGCTGGTTATGTAAAGCAGTTCTTGGACTGTGTGTTTTATATGCTTTTAAATAAGGGCTGGTTTTCTTTTTTCTTTCTTTTTTTTTTTTTTTTTTAAATAAAAATATTGCTCGTAGATGTGATGAGTGTACAGAGCTGTTGGAGCTCCGTCTGAGTCAGCGCCGGCAGTCTGTCTCAGCCGAGTGATTCACAATCCATCATACAAACTCCTTATGTGTGACTAAAAATAAACTCCACAACGCCATCCAGTTCCACATCCTGATCGGTCAGGAGGTGTTGATTAGTTTTCTGTACCGGCAGCTCTGACCGTAGCGCAGGTTTATATTAATGCGCTTGTTCTAATACGTTACCGTTTCTATAGTAACAGCTCACTCACAGGGACGTGTGCAGCGGACGATCCACAGAAAGGTACAGCTTTACGTCTGACACTGGAGACTCCTTCCGTTAAAGTTAAATAAACGTTTATTCTCTTTACAGGAAATGTTACGTTTTCACACATCTGCAGGACAGAGGAGTTGGCTGTGGGGTTACTCGGTAACATGACTTCAAGAAATGGAAAAAAAAACCTTAGTGATTAAAAAAGAAAGAAAGAAAGAGAGGCTGGTGAGGAACGACGGTTTGTAGCTGCTGTAACATAAGTGAGAACAGGAAATAACTTAGGAAGTAACTATATGCAGGTTAAAAGTATGATGTTCACTAATGAATAAAACATTGTAATCACTGGTAAATTGCTGTGGTATAAGAGGAATAAACCACTCGGGGACACTTCATCACACCACCCCATCACTCTGTATTTTACTATAACGTGTGTGTGTGTGTGTGTGTGTGTGTGTGTGTGTGTGTGTGTGTGTGTGTGTGTGTGTGTGTGTGTGTATGCGCATTTAGCCATTCTACTACCCCTCTGATGCTGGCCTTCCTCTGGGTGGAGAAGGTTCCTCCAGGTTCCTTCGTTTGGAGGTGCACTATCACAACCCACTCCTCATCTCCGGTACGTGCACACACACACACACACACACACACACACAGACAATACACACACACACACACACGCGCACGCACATGCATGCACACACACACACGCACACAGCCCAATTAGGGCATTTCGATTTCTGTAACAGTTATGAGTCATCTTTCCTGTCTCTGCTGTAACCACCTGATCTCCCGCTCGCCTTAACCATCTCCTCCTCCTCCTCCTCCTCCTCCTCCTCCTCACTTTTCCAGATTTCTTTTTCAAAACCATCTTTCTTGAAAATCTTTTTTTTTTTTTTTTATCTATTGCTTCCAGCTTTTAAGTCATTTTGAAGCTCTGCTGTTGTGTGTGTGTGTGTGTGTGTGTGTGTGTGTGTGTGTGTAATGCTGTTATAGGTAATGAAGCTACTAAATTTAATAACAGGTTTTAAAACTTTGAAACATAATATAACAGAAGATCTCTCCTCTCCATCTGATAAAGAAGAGTTCGTAATTATAAATGCAACATTAGTATTAAAAAGAAATCATGACTAACCTAAACTGTACAGCATAAAGTTTAAACTCTTCTTCAATTTTTTTTTTAGAAAGAAATATAACTTTATATATATAACTTTCTCAGATCTTCTGTATAAACCGGGTTCAAGCACGGGGCTACACGAGCTCAGAGTTTTTGGCCTATCATAGACAAATATGCAAATTATTTAAACATTTTTTAAAAATTGACAACACGGTAACCAGAAAAGTTATCGTACGCCACTTGTCATGGCGTAATGAACGTGGTGAACCTATGGTGGGCGTCATAGCAACATTAAAATATATTCAGATTCAGATTTATTGTCATGTCTCAGTTTACACAGTTACTAAGTAGAATATAAAAAGCGGGTGAAATTCTTCCAACAAGAATGATGGATGGATGGATGGATGGATGGATAGGGGTCATAAGTTTCCGTACGCCTTGCCGAATCTGCAAAATGTTAATAATTAAAAAAAAAAAAAAGAGAGATTGCATGCTGTTTTTTATTTCGTTCTGCCCTGAATAAGCGATTTCACACAGCAGATGTTTGCATCTCGTTCACAAGACACAATAATAACTGAATTTACACACAGGAACCAGTTCAGAAGTCTCCACGCGCTCGATTATTAAACTGCGCCCTGTTCTTCAGTAAAATCCTCCAGGTCCTGCACCTTCTCTGCTTCTCCACCATCTTCTGCGTATTTGACTCGTTTCCAGCAGCAGCTCTATGATGCCGAGATCCGTGTTTTCACACCGAGGACAGCTGAGGGACTCGAACACGACGATTACAGAAGCTCAAACGTTCACTGAAGCTCAAGAAGGAAACACGATGCGTTAAGAGCCAGGGGGGTGTAAACTTTTGAACAGGCTGATCGGTGTAAATTGTTATTTTGTTTAAAGATCTTATTTTTTTCATTTAGTGCTGCTCTTCAGAAGCTACATAAGATATTTAGATGTTTCTCAGAAGACAAAATAATAACGATACACACACACACATATATACATTAATAAAAGATACTTAAAGAATAAGAATAGAATGCTATAAAATAGAAAAATACAGTATGTATAATATGTGCATATTTTGACAGTCTTGAGCTGCTGCTAAATAAATCAGTGAGAAAATAAGGATAAATAAATAAGTAAATAAGTAAATAAGTAAACTGGAACTCAGGCCCTCGTACGCCTGTGAGTGATGCGAGCTAGTTTACTAGCGGTTAGCTAGACATGTAGCTAAGTGCTATGGTTATGTACAGTATAGAAACTACAGTGTTTAATAAATTAACTGATGAAGCAGAAAAACTCTTTCTGGTCACCGGGTGAAATTAGCATTACAGTGGTTCTGATGCAGTATCTGTGTGTGTGTGTGTGTGTGTGTGTGTGTGTGTGTGTGTGTGTGTTCCAGGGCGTCGTGACTCCTCAGGTATCCGTCTGTGGTTCACTCCGTCTCTGAGGCGCTTCGACGCCGGGATCATGGAGCTCGGTTTGGTCTACACGCCCGTCATGGCCATCCCTCCTCACCAGCACACCTTCCAGCTGACAGGCTACTGCACTGCCGAGTGCACACACACGGTACGCACGGCACACACACACACGGTACACACAGCACACACTCCAGAACAGTCCAGAAGCTCCCTCATTGTTCGTGCTTCAATCTACACACATGTATTCAGCTCAGTAATTAAGATTACAGGGTGAAGAGGTGAAGAAGGTACAGGAGTTTAAGTACTTGGGGTCAACAGTCCAGAGTAATGG
>JAKKZJ010000017.1:22279372-22290127 GCA_033441845.1 Pangasius mekongensis | reverse complement strand
CAAGTGTTGAGGATGCAGAAGATAGGGAGAGGTGGAGAGTGATGATTCGCTGTGGAGACCCCTGAAGGGAAAAGCCGGAAGAAGAAGAAGAAGAAGTATTCAGCTCGATAATTAGAGTTTAGCTTGTTGCCTAAAGTTTGATTCAGTTTACTGAATCGATTCTTTTGAATCACTCATTTCAATTTTTACATTTTTTCAATTTATTTGTGTAGAGCTTTTAATAATGGACATTGTCACAAAGCAGCTTTATAGAAATATATAAACTCAAGATATACATTTTGAATTTATGAATTTATCCCTAATGAATCAAATGTCAAAAGTCCAGTAAATTGTCGAGCATAAATGGTCAGTTAGCTGTAGATCAGGGGTTTTGAAACTTACTGTAAAAAAACTCACACTGACAGCAAACCATCAGAAAACAAATAAACACATTATTTAAATGCGTCCAATAATATTCTGAGGGTTGTTTCATGAAAGTTCCACCCACTCAACCCATTTTTATGATGTCATTAGATTCAGTTGATATTATTTATAGACATCATTTATGATACCGGTGGTGTGTGGTTCTGAGGGTCTGGTTAGAGAACTATGGTTCTAGAGCAGTTTCAAAGAACCGTTATAAGTTAGTTCATGTTTGAACAATCAGCAACTTCTAGCTCAAATCACACACTGATTTTAGTTCCTGAATTAGTTCCTCATTCACAGAGGAGCGTCGGAAAACAGGAATAGTTAGCTAAGGCTAACACACGACAGCTTTATTCCTCATCTCTCACGCGTTAGCGAGTGTGACGCAGTCTAGCTGAGAGCTAATCCCTGGTTCTCACAACACAAACCCGGCGTGGAGCGAATGCAGCAGCTCCTGGATCACAGTGATGGGGATTCGCTCAAGTTTAGTTCTGTTAGAAATGCAGATCAACTCCCTGAAGCTGTGAGACGCTTAAAAAGTCAAATCAAATCAAGACTTGGCAAATATGATTATAGAGAAATGTTTTTGTTTGAAAATGTAGTGAGTAGAAAAATTTTTCTTTCGAAATTAAATAAAAGAAAGTGCATGTGTGCAGACGCATAACTTTTTCTTCCCAGCTCTGTTTTTTTTCTGTGGAAGAACTTAACAAAAGCACCGCTATCATGCATTAGATTATAAATGATCCCAGCACCAGTTTCTGAGAAATATTTTCTTGTAGTCTTGCGCTGCACAACTCTCTTATTAAAGCTGTCACCTGTACAACCTGTAAATCGCTCGAGAGAACCATCAGCAGTGTGCCGACGTGCAGTTTATTCCTGGATAACGTGTGTGTATGTGTGTGTGTGTGTGTGTGCGCGTGTGCGCGCGTGTGTGCGTTCACTCCCACTCGTCCCCTACAGGCGCTGCCTCCTGGAGGGATCCATATTTTTGCGTCGCAGCTGCACACACACCTGGCGGGCCGAAGCGTCCGCACCGTGCTGGTGAGAGGAGGCAGAGAGGTGGAGGTGGTGCAGGAGGACAAACACTTCAGCACACACTATCAGGTAGAACACACTTACACACACTTACACACACACACACACACACGAATATATCCCTGATGCTTGCTCACGGCATGACCCCACACATCCTACGGTGCGATTACAGAACTTTGAATATTACCAAGTTTCTTAAAATTTGAGAAAGAAGGTGCTAGATTATATTTATTCAGCTCTAACACCCCTCTCTCTCTCTCTCTGTCTCTCTCTCTCTGTCTCTCTCTCTGTCTCTCTCTCTGTCTCTCTCTGTCTCTCTCTCTGTCTCTCTCTCTGTCTCTCTCTCTGTCTCTCTCTCTGTCTCTCTCAGATCATCCGTATCCTCAGAAAGATGGTGACTGTTCTGCCAGTAAGTTCCCCACGCCAGCACAGCTAAAACAGGACTTATATTTATCTGGGGGGAAAAAAGAGAGATAACGCAGACATCACAGGAAAAGCCTGGAGGCAACAAGCCACCAACAAAAGAACAGATCTGCTGCATTTAGACTGTCAATATCAGCTCCCACACACACAGCGAGAGCCGCCAGATTCACACTGACCTGCCAAACACAGAGCCGGTTTTAAATATCCGACTACAAATAGCAGCTGATCACAAGATTGTGCTCTCGCTCTCTCTCTCCGTCTCTCTCTCCGTCTCTCTCTGTGTCTCTCTCTGTGTCTCTCTCTCTCTCATAGGGTGATGTGCTTCTGACAAAATGCACCTATAACACAGAAGACAGAGTCAAAGCTACAGTGGTGAGTGTGAACATACGCCACACGCTAACTAGATCTGCAGCTACTCTTGCCATCCCCGAGTGTTTTATTCCTCTTGCACCGCAGCAGTTTAACGATGATTACAGCTTTTTTATTTGTTAAAAAAATGACACATCATACTTTCACCCATTTATAGTTCAAATTTTTTCACACACAATAAAAAAAATAGTATAAATACAGGTAGAAAAGAAAAAATATTATATCTATAAAACTAGTTTAATGTTGTGTGTTGTGGAAACGTATTCACTTACAGAATAGCAGCTATAAACTTAAGGCATCTTACTTAAAATGAAGCACATTTCAACACATTTCTTTACTAATTTAATTTGATTAATTTTACATTCGTTAGGCTTAGCATCATCTGAGAGCCTGGATGTCAGCGGTCATCATCTTCTCTTCCTATGGAGACTGAATTTGGTCTAATTAAGGCAGCAATGCTTTTAGCAAAATGGCTCTAAAATAGAGTTAAATGGAGATTGTGTGTGTGTGTGTGTGTGTGTGTGTGTGTGTGTGTGTGTGTGTGTGTGTGTGTGTGTGTGTAGGGTGGATTTGGGATCATGGAGGAGATGTGTGTAAATTATGTGCACTATTACCCACGCACACAGCTGGAGCTGTGTAAGAGTCACGTAGACCCGGATTACCTGCAGAGATACTTCAGCCTCATCAACAGGTGCTTGTGCAGGTGCAAGTCCCACTGAATGAGCTGTTGCTATAGTAACAAAACGCAGTAATACAACCCCGTGATTTGTTGCTATTTCTGTCAGGTTCCATGGCGGTGAGGGCTGCAGCTGCTCTCGTACCACAGTGGAGGACGAGTTCTCCTCCGTGACCTGGGACTCCTTCAGCGCCGAGGTGCTCGACTCCCTGTACACCACCTCGCCCATGTCCATGCACTGTAACCGCTCCACCGCCGAGCTCTTCCCCGTGAGTCCTCGCGCTCGCAGAGGAAATGCATCCTACCGCCGCTTTCACTACTTTCACACGCCAAAGTGGATTCGTTTCTTTGGTTTAATGGAAAAATTGGCATAGAATTCTGTGTTCAAAGCAGACAGTCAACAGAAAACTGGTTCACTTACTTTCATAATCTCTCGCTCCAGAACTGAGATCTGAGCCTCTCATATTACATATTCTCCATATTACACTCAATAAAATATACATTTCAGTCTCATGAATAGAAACATTTACTGGTGGAGATCAGTTACAGTACACGAGTTTAGATGGAAATATACCTGTTTTATCTACTGCACTATATTTCTCTGTATCTCAGCTTTGGAGCGTGTTAGGATGAAAGTAAGTGCACCCCTGCGTTAGCCTTGACCTCCCTAACACACAGTGTGAATTTGATGAAGATCTGAGAACGCTAAGGGGTTATTCTTTGTGTTTTTTGGGCAAAAAATTGAAAGTTCTCTGATTTTCACCAAATTCACACTGTGTGTTTAGGAGGTCAATACTAACACAGGGGTGCACTTAGTTTCGTAATTATCTCGCTCCAGAACTGAGATCTGAGCCTCTCATTTCCAATATATTACACTTAATAATATATGTTTCAGACTCACAAACACTTACTATACTTCTATACACTGTAGCTATTTTGTCCACGGCGTGTCCCAAAAGTCTCCACACACACACGGGGAAATTAACACTTTTTAGCAAAATGTCTTCCAACATTTTTGGAAGTGCTGCGGACCAACCGGGAAGTGGACGTCCACCAACATCCACCGACGAAGACACAGCCGACGTGGTGCTGGCAAACACAGTCCCCTGGGTGTGGACACTTCTGCCACACGCTGTACTTTAGTACAGTATAGTACAGTATAGTACAGTATAGTACAGGGAAACTTTTGCCAACAAAAACCACACAAAGGCTAACCTCACGGACGCTCTCAGATCTTCAGCAAATTCACACTGCACTTTAGGAAAGTCAAGCCTAACACACTGCACTTAGTTTCGTCATAACACACTCCAGAGCTGAGGTGTAGTTATAATACTATATATTATAGTATAGTATATTATGCTGTGGTATTGTGCTGTATAGCATAGCATTATAGATACATAGCTACAGTATAGAGTATAGTGCAGTACAGCGGATAAAATAGATATACTTCCATCTAAACTCACGTACTGTACGTGTACTATACCTGATCTCCACCAGTAAGTGTTTGTATTTGTGAGTCTGAAACATATATTATTGAGTGTAATATATTGGAAATGAGAGGCTCAGATCTCAGTTCTGGAGCGAGATAATTACGAAACTAAGTGCACCCCTGTGTTAGTATTGACCTCCTAAACACACGGAGTGAATCTGGTGAAAATTAGAGAACTTTCAATTTTTTTCCCAAAAAACACAAAGACTAACCCCTTAGCGTTCTCAGATCTTCATCAAATTCACACTGTGTGTTAGGGAGGTCAAGACTAACGCTGGGGTGCACTTAGTTTCGTCCTAACACACTCCAAAGCTGAGATATAGAATAATGTATTACAGTATAGCATAGCAGATGGAATAGCTGCAGTATAGAGTAGTATAGTACAGTATAGAGTAGTATAGTACGGCATGGCGGATGGAATAGCTGCAGTATAGAGTAGTACAGTACAGTACAGGACGGCGTGTGGCAGAAGTGTCCACACCCAGGGGACTGTGTTTGCCAGCACCACGTCGGCTGTGTCTTCGTCAGTGGATGTTGGTGGACGTCCACTTCTCGGTTGGTCCGCAGCACTTGCAGTCTTTCTGAATGTGTTAATAAGTTTGGCGACATGAAAATGATGAAAAAGTGTTAATTTCCCCTGTGTGTGGAGACTTTTGGGACACGCTGTAGTACTATAGCTATTTTTATCGTAAGTACTATGCTGTACTATACCACTGAACGCTACACTACATCATAGCAGTGTTAGGACGAAACTAAGTGCACCCCTGCGTTAGTCTGGACCTCCCTAACGCACAGTGTGAATTTGGTGAACATCTGAGAACGTCGGATTTTTCACCGCTGGATTTCTATCAGACACTTGACTTTGGTGAAGGTCTCAGTGTGTTTGTGCACAAGCAGGTATCCAGTTATCCAGTGATCTGAGAACCACAATCACGTTCACAAGTAGAGTTTGATCTCTTAGTGAAATGCATCATTTTCTTTCCCGTCTCCAGGGCAACTGGGAGAAACAGAAGATCCCCGAGGTGTTAGCGGAGCTCCAGCCACACGTGCAAACGTGTGAACCAAGCCGAGCGGCGGCTCCGAGTCACGGCCCTACGGAGGTTCGGCCCCAACACAGCGGATAACACAAAGTCTTTCAGATCCGACGCCGACACTCCCAGGTCTCCAGCAACGTGGTGCAAGTATATAAATAAAACCACTTCACTAAACTGTAATTAAACAGCCAGTTATCCTGATTAGACTGCGTTTACACCGACAGCCGCAAATAACTCAAAGTGGGTGTGGTCAGAGCCCAGGTATGCAAATGAGAAGCGATGCGATGTGAAGACTACCACGTTTTTTTGCTTCTAGTTAGATATTTTTACTAGCTATATAGAAAAGACTTCGCTTCTGCCGGCTAGCATTGTTGCGATTGACGCATATTTAGTTTAATTACAGTTTATCGTTAAGTCTGTGACGGGTGACTAACGCTTTGCTAACTTTGTCCTGTGTTTTGCAAGCTTCAAACGTATAGCTACTTGTTTTTGTTCGTGACACAATAACGAAGCTAATAGCAACATGTACATGTTTAGTCTGAACGACGATTTGTGCTCGTTTTGGTGCAGTGATTAATGCTTGCCTGCTTAGCCAATCAGGAACGAGTATTTTTGTGTGCTATAACAGCCGGTAACTATTTCGTTAAAATGCAAACATGTCCATCAGAAGTAACGCTGATGTTTGTGACGGCTACGCTGTCTCTGTAAACGCAGGGTTATTCCAGGGAGCGAATAAAATGAGGATGAAATGAAGGAAAAAAAAAGATTAAGCTAGTAATAAATACACAAAATTACTGGACCATGAAAAGAAAACTAGCATTGCTAACATTTCAGTGCATGACCTTTTCACTTTATTGCTCATAAACTCATTGCAAATACATTTTATTTGTCAGATTAGAACAATTTATTGGATGATTTTTAGTGCTGAAGATGTCAATTGTGCTTAAGCTGCGAATGGACAAAATGTAAACTGTCACATGGTCTCCATTTTATATACATATATAAATAAATAAATAAAACAACGCAGACAATTTTTTTCTTGTCTCACCCTTTTTTTTTAAAATGTTGCTAACAGCTAATGGAAGGTTATAACCACCAATATGGCGTATGACACTAAACTGGAGGCTGCAAGCTCCCATTACCTGTTAGCTACTTTAGCCTTGTAGCTAACAAGTCCACAACTAGTCACTTCTGTCTGCTCTGATAAACGGTTCTTTACACTTTCCACCAGAGGAGCAACCTGATGAACCCTTTAGCATGATGGACTCCTTTTTTTTTTGGTGTCATTTTTGGCTGAACTGTATGTATTTGTACTAAAACAAGTTTTAATACATTTAATTTTATAGACAATTCTGTTATTAGTTAATACATTTGCTTGCTTCTAGATGCTTTAAGACGATTAAGACCTGTAAACACTGCTGATGGGACAAAACGATTTCCGTATCAGACGCGTCCCACTCGCACTAAACGCAAACGCAGAACCGAGCGCGTGTTTAGTTCTGCTGTACGAGGTTATAAAATGCTGTATAAACTATAGCATAGCTATTATTATTATCTATAGCACTATACTAGTCTATATCTCCGCTTTGGAGTGTGTGGCCCCCTGCGTTAGTCTGGACCTCCTTAACACACACTGTGAATTTGGTGAAGGTCTGAGAACGTCGGATTTTTCACCCAAAAAAAAAGCTAAGGGCCTTTTGAACGTTCTCTGATTTTCATCAAATTCACACCATGCGTCAGGATGAGCAACACTAACACAGGGGTGCACTTAGTTTTGTAACATCTCACTCCAGAACTGAGATCTGAGCCTCTCATTTCCAATATATTAAACTCAGTAAAATATACGTCTCAGACTCACAAATACAAACACTTACTGATGTACAGTGACACGTACACGTACACGTACGTGATGTTAAACGGAAATATACCCGTTTTATCCACTGTACTGTACTGTACTGTAGCTATGTATCTGCCAGGGAGCGCGGAATTAAATGAGGATGAAATGAAGAAAGAAAAAAAAAAAAGATTAAGCTAGTAATAAATACACAATTATTGGACCATGAAAAGAAAAGTAGCATTGCTAACATTTCAGTACATGACCTTTTCACTTTATTGCTCATAAACTCATTGCAAATACATTTTATTCGTCCGATTAGAACAACTTATAAGATGATTTTAGTGCTGAAGATGTCATGTGATTAGATTGTACAGAGAAGTACAGAAAATGTAAACGTACAATATGCTAAAAATACACACAAAAAAAAAAGAACGGCTTCTGTATCGGACGTGTCCAACTCGCACTAAACATGAACGCAGAACCGAGCATGTGTTTAGTTCTGCTGGAAAAGTCTCGTGTGTGTGTGTGTGTGTGTGTGTGTGAGACAGCAGCAGAAGCTTTAACGTCGTCCCTGAACCTCCGGTTTACCTGCAGCGCTGCAGCGAGGACGAGAGTGTGACGGTTTCAGACGTTCACTCTGCGCTGTAGATTCCCTTCACTCTCCTGTTTTCCGGGTCAAACGGGGACTTCAGATGAGCTTTAGCCTTATAGACCACGCCCATTCTCTCCAGCGTGAACTCACCACTGCGGATGAAATCTGGGCTCACCTGGAGGGAGGGGGATAAAACACACACACACACGTTTAAGGATGTTAAAACCACATGTGAAGAGAGTTAGGGGTTTGTGTCACGATATGTGCGATTCAAAGGAGTCAAATGATATGATTCAGTGCGACTCAGTGATTCAGTATTGCGCAAACTCGTCTATTAGACCAAATTCATCACAGAGAGAAGAAAAAAAAAACTCATTTCAGAGTGTTTAACTTTCTAGACTTTTATCTTCAACTTTCTTGATCATTTTCAAAGGTCGTGAGTGAAATGAAAGAAGAGAGAGAACGAGATGTAACGTGCACCAGAGCAGAAAATAAGGACGTGACCTTCTCGGGGCTTGTGCTCCTAAAAACGAAGCATCACCGTCTTCTGTGCTTTTTCTGTCTTTAAGGAGGAACCCTTAAAGATTCTTCACAGAAGCCTACAGCTTCCCTTCAGGAACAATCGACTATCTAAAGAACCCTGAAAGATCTTCTGTATTTAAGTGGGTTTTTTTTTTTTTGGTCTGGAAATGAGCACCTTTTAACTTCCGTATAGTCTTCTTAAAGTTTTCAGACCTGCACAAGAACCCTGGAGAACACACGCAGAGCCCGAGAACATGACTAACATTATAAATCCAAACAATAAAGAGAAGTGCAGAGCACGATATCAGACTTCAGTGATACTGAGAATCAGTGCAGGTTTAAAAGGTACCTCAAGCATAAAGAAGGTTCTTCAGTTTGTTTAAACTCTACAGCAGAAGGTTTATTTCCCGTCACGTAAAAAAAAAAAAAAAAAAGCCATTAAACTTACCGTTAAAAACGTAACGTTTTTTTCTTCTTCTTCAAGCCATGTAGATATTGAGCTGCCCCGAATCAGACGTGAATATTTTCAGCCCTTCTGTCACGCAGCATTTGTTTACACAAGTAACCGCTTTGTCTCTTGTGGGCGTGGCCTGTTCGGCATTTTATTATTATCGTTTAGTTCCGAATAAGTAACGTTAGTCGCCCACTTTACAATTTATACACAAACAAAAATACACGTTTAAATAATACTTGACTCACGTACTAGCGACCTGCACGCAGCAGAGCCGCCAACGATCGCTGCTACTTCCTGCAGAGGTTCATTTTCCTTCGTAATGTCTCTGTACACGTGTAACGAGCGCCGTACTTGCCAGGATGAGAGGAAACTTGGAAGACTGGAGGATTTTCTATCGTTTTTGCAGTTAGGAACCAAAGTTGTGAATAAGAAGTTGAAGAAACGTCGGACCACTCGGTCCGAAGAACCGTTCGAGGCGGTCGTTTGGGTTTCACCGTGTCGCGTCTAACTTGCATAGAACTGAGAGAATCTCATGTAAAACGTCACTTGTTGCTGAAACCTCAGCTCCGTGTCGCACACGTATGCAGAAGATGAACGCTCGCTGTTATCTATGAACGTGGTGTTGTGTAGATCTCCGCTCTGTTATTAGGCTGGTTAATGGATCAGTGTGTTCTTTACGTGTGTGATGGTATAAAATGGTCTTCTGGACGGAACCGCTGTTCAGTGTCTCCTCCTGCAGCCTCTGTTTCGCCAATCACTTCATCTTAGTGTCAAACTCCATCACCGATCTGTTCCCTTCAACGCGTTTAGTCATTCACTTAGTCTCTCTCTCTCTCTCTCTCTCCCTCCATCACTTTTTTAAAACGAATTCTGTCTAAATACACTCACATCCAACGCATCTAACATTTGTGACCTCTGACTCCAGGGTCAGGTGCAGCTGTACTTGCTCCTCTGTGAGATGGAGATGGAGGGATGACTGCTTCTTCCAACTTCATTATCTATACTCATATCAAACATTCACATTTCCTTCATGGCAGTACACAGACGTGTGTGTGTGTGTGTGTGTGTGTGTGTGTGTTGCGTAGCGTAACTCACCACCCCTCCATCTGGATTGCGGACGTATCCGTAGCCGATGGTTTTGTTGATGGCGCAGCCAAACTCAGCACGCCGCAAGTGACCAACCGGAACGCCGTTACGGAAAATGGCCTCCAATCCAAACATTGGCACTTTCCTGCGCGGAGAGAGAGAGAGAGAGAGAGAGAAAAGCAAACACTTTACTGTCATCACATCCATACACACAAATCCTCCGGGAATCCGTGTGCAAGAACAGGAAGTTCGCTGCGTACACGCGACTCCATGAAGTGGAAAAATAGTGCGACAACTTGAAACATCGGGATAAACAAAATGGAATTTATTTAAACAAAATAAAAAGTCAGCTCTGTAGGTGTGCATGTTTCTCTTAAATGCCGTAAACATGAGTTTTAATAGCAACGTGCAACCCAAATGGCGTCTGCAGACCTGCCACATTTACGCACTGTGCGTAGGAGCGGCACATTTTAAACGCCAGAGTACGCTAGAGCGAGTTATCACACACACATCCGTCAAAAGAGCATTCCAGCTTTTCCCGTCAATAAAAACAGCAGATGTGTCAATCAGATGTGTAGATGTTTTGAACTCGATTTTCTCACTCGATAGACTGTCACGATAAATAGAAGTTTTTCAGTTTATTAACGTGAACCAAAATCAATCAGTGTGTGTTCCACTTAGCTCACATTGAACATGTGTGTGTATATATATATATATATATATATATATATATATATATATATATATATATATATATATAAAAAACAGATAAATATAATTATAACAGTGCGGAAAAAAAATATATCACAATAAACACAAACTACAACAAAAAG
>JAKKZJ010000017.1:22202170-22212170 GCA_033441845.1 Pangasius mekongensis | reverse complement strand
TCGTGTTTAAATACTACAGGACTACAGGACTAGCATGCTGTGCTGCTGTGACGGGTTATTTAGGCTATAAGTAAATATATATTTATATATAAACTCATATCTATATCTGCATCATATTTATATGCGTCTGTTAAATTTATTGTGTCCTGTGTAAATCCTTCCGTACTAAACAGCATGTAAAAAAACTACTATCCTATATAGATATATTTAAAACCTGCTTTTAAGTATGTAAACCTAGTACCGTGGTTATAAAGCAGCCTGTAGGTTATACATACACACATGTGTAAGATATATATATAGATAGATATATACATGTATATATTCGTCGTGGTTTATTAATATGAATTAAGCTTCACGGAGGTGTTCATGGGGTTTAATTCAGGTGAACAGGTGAATACAGGCAGTAAAACATGACCAGTTGTCGATGTATATAATTATAATATCATTTCTGAAACATGATAACATTATTATTATTATTATTATTATTATTATTATTATTAGTGTATATAATGGCACATAACAAACATTTCCCCCCTAAACAAATCAGCAGAGGCACCTTGTCAGTCCAGGTAGCTATATAATATTAAATTGTCTCTGAAATTATTTCTCATATTCTGTAGTTAGAAGGAAAAGAATCTCCAGACTATGTCACTCCTATGTCACTTCCTCTCAGAATTAAAATAATAAACTAATCGACGTTTCAGGCTCTCTAAAGTCCTAAAGTCTTGTTCTGCCCTTAAACCGTCTCCAACCAAAGATAAAGCCTAAAAAAAAAAAAAAAAAAATCTCAGATGATGTGTGTGTAACACCTAAAATTATTTCTATAACACACAGTTATTACAACATAGCAGGCTAAAGTGGGCTAATATTAAAATATTAATTAGTCCGAGGCCTTGATGCTGACAGGAATGACCTCCATGACACCTCAGAGAACATCTCATGGTCTGAGATCTAACATTTATAATGTCCTCGAATTGAAGTGAGACTGAACTGTGAGGACTGACACTAATCTTACTGTTATTAGCTTCTCATACACTCCACATGGCTGGATCTCTCTCCAGCCATTTTGTTCCTGCAGTTTGCTGTATATGAATATGAATATGAATATGAATACCTCCACCCTGAATTTTACACCTTCCCCACCTTCTAAATGAAGCAGGAACCATGGGCCAGGATGGGTGAGGAGAAGTAGGCTGAGAAACCTCGAGGGCTAATTATAGTTTAGCTTTCGTGCTGAGGAAATGTCCAGTGTCCTATATAGAGTAGCCTATATACTGTATACATTACAGCCATGACGTAAGGCTCCATAGTGTCACACTAATTCGTTACACTGGATTGAAAGGACTGAATTATTCAGTTCAGTTGTAAATGAAGAAAAATACCAGCCTTTCTTTAGCACTTTGTATGAACAGGATAATAGCCTATCATTTCCCCCCAAAAGCTTTTAATTAGCATACCTTTAGGGTTCTAGACTACAGAAGCTGTACAATACAGACTGTTGGAAAATATATTCATGACCAGTTTGCACCCAGTGGCTTGGACCACAAAGTCCCACTCAGTATGTTTTTAATAAACATTTTGCAAGTGTACAGTATTTATGTTTTTATTATTGTAAGGCTATAAATGCAGCCTATACACCAGGAGTTCTCTTTTTTGTTTCAGACTCCTATTAGTGTAAAAACTAAATATATAAAATTACATTTTGTGACCATGTTTTACAAACTGTTAAAAGTATTAAGCATATATATGCATAGACTATCATCATTTTTCTTGGAGGCATTAAAGCTTATTATTTTTCGTAAACATTTCACCCAAACCAGTTACCTCAAGTTAATTATATTTAAAAATTTACTAAAATACCAGTTAGATTAAAATGAACATCATTTATACTTTTGGGTTAAACCCAGTCATTCAACTGTACGTCACTTAACATTAACATCTATAAGATCGACGATAGTGGAAGATCTCAATCTCGGCCAGTTTAAAATGCCATGGAGTGCTGGAGGTCCAGCGTTAAAGAGATAGTAATAAATAGATAATAAATAACCTAAGACTAATGATTAAAAACCTACATTTTTTTCCCCACAAACCCCTAATGGATCTCACCTGGAAAACCCATAGTAGTGCAGGTGTGTATGCTGTGGCTGTGTTCGTGTCTGATGCTATAGGCTAGCAGGCCACGTACGGCGTTCAGCTTGCTGCAGGACCACACTGTGGAAGCTTCAGAAGCTCAGCTGTGTGGGGTTTGGCGGCTTTTGACTCTCTCAAGTCGCCTTAGACAATCCGCTTACAGCCTTGGGTACAAGACGCGGAACGTGATCATGTGCTAGCCTAAAAACCAGGACTAACAAAAAACAAACCGAGAAGCATGAGAGGCTAAAACAAGAGCGGAACAGGCTGGCATTTCGTATCATGTACAGGTGACCGACTGATGCGATGTCCAGCCTGCCATTTTAGCCCAGGAATGGTGTTTATTTTCTGTGCAGATCAATTTCACAGACGTCCCTCGTCCTCCGAACAGCCAGGGGTTGACGCTTCACGTTGGACTTGGAGCTAGAATCCTTCAGACTGAAAGCAAACTGCAACTTTTCACTTTTTAAAACCTCACTTTTAAAAGCCGTAAAAGGAACTGGCTTTAATAGTCAGCCGCCATTTTAACTCCTGACCTCCCTGACAGGTCACGCCGCAGGAGAACAATGTTTACACTCTTCATCTGCACACACACACACACACACACACACACACACACGCACACACAACTCAAACACTGACACTGGGGTGTTTTCTCTCTCCCTCCAGCTCATTAGCATTTGTATTATAGTTAGGCTACACTATTATCATACAGTTTTCCGTTGCAAATCGACTCTTCAGTGGATCCCGCGGGTTCGCCCCTAATGAATATTCCAGGGGACCCCAGGATCAGGAAATGGGTCTTAAAGTAGGATCAGAATCAATCTGCAACAAGAAAGACCATGCACTGTTTACTGCTATTGTTTCTGTAGGATGTGGAGATGTAAATCAGGCCTGCCACGCTCCAAACTAAAAAAAAAAAGAAAAAGAAAAAGATTTAAAAGCTCTGAGGTGAATATATAACAAACTGGATTACTGCTATATAATCCAAAGAAGGGATGAAAACAGAATTGAAAGATTTGAGACAGTTTTTCTATCACAGATTCTCTATAAACCACCTCACACTGTGAGTAACTGATATTAAATAATATAAAAAAAATGTGTAAAAACATATATAAAAATGTAGAATATATAAAAATAATATGTAAAAAATGTAAATATCAAAAACGTTTCCTTTTCAGTTTGTATTATTTATTAAATAAAACCTAAAATATCTTATAAATTAGAATACCAAAGATTTAAAAATAAATAATAATAAACCTGCACTTATTGCATTGTAATGCAAAAAAACTGTGTTGGGTCTTTTCTAAAAAATATATAAAATGAAATTCTAAAAATGGGACCCCAAAAAATCCCAAATTATTATAAAAATTTCTAAAAAAATTTCTAAACATGACACAAAGCACCAACAAAACCATCCTAAAGTCTGTCCCTCACCCAAAGCCACTTTTTAATGGCCTGCATGTTAAAACAAAACCAAAAACATTCCTCTAGAAAAAAAAAAAAAAGGTCCTGATCTGGTGACAGTGGGCGCAAAAGCTCTACTATAAAGCAGCGTGAAGCTGGAGATACCCCATATCCTTATCTTCTTTAAAAAACAGGAGATAAAATGTCAAGGCGATGCGGACAATCCCCGGCGGAAATCGAAGCTCGGAGACAGGCAGCTGAAATGCATTAGACTTAAGCCTTTATATTTGACTTTTTCATGAACCTCAAAAATCAATGAGGCGTTTATTAAAACTAGTTGTTTTTCCCCACAATGAAAAAAAACAAAAAAAATGCCATTTAAGTACGTGTAAAATATTATTATAAAAAGAAAATCATAATTATTTATTCGAAAGCAGGAGAAAAAAATAAAAATTGTCCAGACATAAACAAATGAAAATGGAAATTTTGCCGTTTCTCGAGGCGAGAGTGTGAGTGATTGGTGCACGTCTCTGGAGAATCCATCTGGACGCTGGCTAGACGGAATGACCTCCGAATGCGCCCCGATGTGACCCCATCCATCGAACCGAGGGGCAGGTAGAGCGCCGAGACGATCCTGTCTCAGCCCACGCGCCACCGACGTGCTCTTTAATTGGGCTACAAAATCAAAACAAGTCAAGACTGGCTCGCCAGATTGGTCGAGAGGTTGGAGGATGGAGGATGGGTAGCGTAGCGCATCGAGACTGAAGGCGTGGATATATGGTGTGTATGTATGTGTGTGTGTGTGTGTGTGTGTGTGTGTGTGTGTGTGTGTGTGTGTGTGATCTTTTAGAATCCGTTAACCTCCATGAAGTGTGGAGATGAAAACGATATTGTCCTGGTCCTGAAGCTGGTACTCCAACTCACCCTAGACTCACACACACACACACACACACACACACACACACACACACATATTCTGATTAACGATTTCTAGTTATTTACTGAACAAAAAAAAAAAAAAACACCACCACACACACACACACACACACACACACACACAAAACACCACCATTAGCTTTAATGATCCGTGCCGAATATTTCTTCAAAAGGGCCTTAAAAAGAAAAGCACTTGTTCGATGTTTATTAGCGGCCGCATGAGACAAGGGGCCGAGCTAAAAGCTATTACAAACGAGATTTATGTTAAAGCCATAAAAACGGAGCGACCCGGTACCGAACTTTAAATCAGCGCCTGATTTGTGGGTTTTAGAACATCATCGACAGCTGTGAAGACATCGACGTTTCCCTCATTGACTGCGTTTGCGTAAATTACAAGGAGATGCCGATATGCGGTTTTTCCTGAACGACTGACCCGGAGCGGCCATCCCGCACATCAGAGGCACGGAGAAAAGACCTGACACACGGCCCGAAAAAAATGAGCAGGTCATTAAAACAGGGGAAGTGGACTGATCTTCTGATCATGGACACACACACACACACACACACACACACACACACACACACACACACACACACACACACACACACACACGGCTCACCATCAGTTCCCAGTCTGCATCGTTGATCAATACGAGAATGCCGGGTCTCCTGTGGAAGAGAAAGCAGAGACGCTCGTTTACTTGACGTGATCCGCAGCGATAACACACAAAGCATAAAGCACCTTACCACAATTTATTTAAAAAAAAAAAAAAAGAAGAAGAAGAAGAAGTCAATAGAGAGATAAAGGGGGGGGAATAAAATCACAAAAGCTCTGAAGCAACAAACACTGTATTGGCACGTTTAATAAATGATTTGCGGAAACAGCAAAACGCAGCTCCGACGTAGCTCACCTTCACTCCTTTCGTATTACCGCGTTTTAATAACGTTGTCAATTCTCTCTACAAAGACAGCTGGAGTAGATTTATATATTAAAAGCTGTAAAATTCCTTTAAAAATGCACTCTTATCTACTTGAGAATATCTACCTGATGCTGTCATGGCAGATAACAGGAAATGAATTAGAAGTTGTAATGTTTAGTGTGCATTTTTATTCATTTTTCTACAGCAACGTTTTGTCTTAATGATATTTTTTCCCCCCCCATCAAATTTCTTATACACACATAAGAGCCATTAAAAGAAACGCACCATGTTTCCGCAGGAATCATTTACACAGTCAGATAGAATCCCAATCAATCACGATGCTTAATGCATAATGCTGTTTGATTTCATTTTTACAGTTACATTTATTTTACACCTGGAACAATTCGTATTCAGAGCCGTTTTGTCTCTTCAAGCAACACAATTCAGTCATTTTAGCCAAAGAGTTAAGAAAACAGGTTTCTAAGCAGCTAGTGGTGAATTTGCTTCATTTGAATTCATAAATACAATAAAGATTCTGTCCTGACAAACTAAAAAAAAACACTAACAGTGTACACATTTAAAGAATATAATTACATGTAATATTAGAATCTGATGTAGTGCTACAGCATGCAGCAATGGTGTTGTCTGTATTATAAAATATTATTAAACAACAGCATTAGTGTACAGATCTGATGCTCTGGCATGCACGGGATTATAACTCTTGGCCATTTCGCAAATCTATATACTGCTGTATAAAAGATTAAATAATCCCGCCACACATGATGGATGGATTTCTGCATTAAGGATGTAAAATTGTACAGAAATTGTAGTGCAGTGTGTGCGAAAAGCAATATGGTGACACATCCATCATGCTCAAACGGCAAAACAACCGGGACATCTCATAAACTAGTCACAAATGTAGCTTTTAATATAATTCGTGTAGTAATTTATGCTAGCAATCTGTAATAATCTCAAACAATCTATAAAACATATATAACCTTAATATAACCTTAATATAACATTAATATAACGTTTCATAATCTAAGATAGTCATTAAGAGTGGATCTCCTTTATCCTTATTCCTTTATTCATTGTATGACAAAAACAATATGTACGTCGTTTCCTTGTTTTTTTGTTCATGCGTGTGTGTGTGTGTGTGTGTGTGTGTGTGTGTGTATACTTACACAGAATCTCCCTGCACAAAGAGCTCGGGCCTCTCCTTCAGCAGGTTCTCCCGAATCCACACCAGCAGCTGCTTCACATCCCCTGCAAAAGAGCCACCGAGGGTCAAAGGTTAGAGGTCAGAGTGCAGGGAGAGACAGATACGGTCGAAGTGGCGCGACAGGACTGGCGAGGGAGGGAGGGAGGGAGGGAGGAGGGGTGATGTATGGAAAAGGAAAGTGTAAAAAAAACAAAACTGCAACACACCGCAAAATACAGATCCGGATGAAAATACGAGGCCTTCGGTTTCGTGGTGGCGTGCGATGCAGAAGGCGACGCGCTACAGGAAGGAGAGCGCGGCGGAGATCAGTGTTTTTGGGAACATGGCGTCTCTGTGGTGTCTCTACGGCGTGGAAATGCGGAGGAGAGCAGGATGATTGATGGATATAAACGTTCAACGCTCCCCATGTTGAAATGAAAATGAAATGGAGGGACCTCGTGTGTAAAGCACCGCCGTTTCGCTCCTTATTTTTAAATCACGCAGTTTAATTTGCCAGTTCATCCAGATGCATAGGCAACCCTAAAAACACTGCTGTTTTGTGTTAAACGAAAATAAATAAATAACTGGAACAGTCCAGAGATAATGCAACACTACAGTGCGTGCATTGTGTGATACGCATTTTGTGTGTGTGTGTGTGTGTGTAGTCTGACAGTGATGGAGAATGTGCGAGTGTGTGTATGTGTATATGGCTATACAGTGAACAGTGACAGAACACACACACACACACACACACACACACACACACACACACACACACACACACACACACACTAGTCTCTGGTCCAGCAACATCAACACAGCATCATCAGCCTCCATTACAGGATTGAACCACTTTCCTCCTCAAAACAGGGGTGATGGAGACGCAGGAGGAGGAACGGACGGGGAGGGGGAGGAACAGAAATACCTAACCGTTAGTGAGAAGGTGCTCTGGTTTGATTAGAGAAGCAGCGGTTCAAAAAACAAACAAAAAAAACCCCTAGAATTTCAGGCTCATCCACATGAAACACGACGAACCTACGCAGGAACGTCGCTACAGGAGCTAAGCCTCGAAAGAAACCTTTAGCGCACGGCCAAACAGCGCTTCACACACTCCCAACGCTCACTGGCCTTCTCCGTTAGCAGCATTAATATCAACACTAGCTGGAGTCTAAGCCGCTAAAATGATGCAGTGTGTTTGTTACTGCAGTTGATGTACTAAAGGTGATACCTGTGATTTTTTTAAAATAATAAACAATAAGCCGAGACGCTGCGATATTTAATCTGTGCTTAAAATCATCAACTAAACACTCGCCTGCACTGAGGCGGTCCTTTTATTCCTTCGCTTCTTTTTCCTTCCTTCCTTCATTTATATCCTTCCAACATTCCTTCCTTCCGCTCTGTCTTTCCTTTTCTTCCCCCCATTCCTTACATCCTTACTTTAGTCATTCATCTCTCTTTTCCTCCTTCTTTTCTGCCTATTTCCTTCCATCCCTCCTCTACAGTCCCTGCTTTTTCTTTTCCTTCAGTTCCTCACTTCTACCTTGTTTTCTTCTTTTTGTCCTTCCTTCATATCTTCCCTTCTTTTTTGTCATTTCTTTCTATTTTTCCTTCTTTTCTTCCTTTTCTGCTTTCCCCTCCTTTGCCTCCTTCTTTTTGTCCTTCCTTTCCTATTTCCCTTACGTCATTACTTCTTTTCCTTCCTTTTTTGCCTTTTCTTCTCCTTCTTTCCCGTCATTTGTTCATTCCTTCCTTCCTTCCTTCCCTCGTGCATTGTACTTCATTCACCTCTTCCTTCAGTTACTTTCTTCCTTCTTTTATGCTTTTTGTCTTTCCTTTCTATTTTCGTTCCTTCCTTCCCCTTCTTTCTACTGCTTTCTTCCTTCTTTTAATTCTTCATTTTTCTCGTCTTTCAGTTCCTTCGTCCATTCCTTCCTTCCTTCCTTCCTATTTTCTGCCTTTTTTCTTCCTTTTCCCTTTTCGTTCTATTCCTTTTTTCTCTCTTGTCCGTCATTTCTTTCTTTTCCTCTTTACTTCTTCTCCTTCCTTCCTATTTTAGATTTGTTTATTCCATTCTTTCCTCCCTTTCTGTATTTATTCCTCCCTCTTGCTTCAACTGGCCTCTTTCCTCTACATCACGCCGAGGCGCTTTCCCGCGTTCGGTTTTCTCCACACGGAGAGTCACAGAGGAAGATGATGGAGTTCTCTGGAGAGCTGTGAAACCTCCGCAGTGACTCAGAGACCGGGGGAACACAGTGTGGAGGATTTAAAGAAAGGGGTGGGGGAGTGTTTGAGGAGACATGAGACATGAGACACGATGACGCACCGGCGCGGCATAAGACCGTCCGCCATTGTGATGCTGTACTGAGCGTAAATAGAGCAGAGAGGAAAGTCAGGAAAGGCGTGCTGTAAGCGCTCAGTGCGCTTCTTTTCCCACCAGAGACGGAGCTTTTCAGAGCGTCAGCATCAGCATGCGCGCCAGTGCGCTCCTTCACTCTCACTGTGAAAGGCAGCAGGCGAGCGATGGAGGCTGTTTCAGGTTAATTGGATCGCTGTCAAGCTCCTCGGCCGCGTAACGATCGACGCTACCTCGCAGGCCGGCCAGCCCGCGCCCCGGCGTCCATACACAAGAGTGATGCCTGCCTCGGTGCAACGTCCAGGCGATGAATATCGACGCGCACCGAGAGCACGAGGCTAAAAACAGAAGCAATCACTTTTGCGTGCATCATTCGTCCGCTGGGGCGAGTTTTAATAAAAAAGGAAAGCGAAGGGCGTGTCCTACAAACTGAGTGGAGATTCCTACCTCTTCATCAATACTTCTTTTTACTCTCATAAAAGGGGTGGAAAGGATGAGGAGGAAGAGGTGGAGGTGGAGGTGGAGAAGGAGGAGGAGGGGAAAAAGGGAGCAGTCTGCATCACAGTGGCCATCACAGGTGCATGCTGGGATAGAGGCTGCGAAGGAGGACGAAGGCATGTAGTGTGTAGCGTGGTTGCTAAGCTAGGCTTCGTGGGGGTTTTTTCCGTGGCGTGTTTTTACACAACAATAGTCATTGTTGTTATTATCTGCAGGTGGGAGGAGCTGACGTCGTTCATCTAGATAGCGATACGAGAGACGTCTGTGTTGTCTGCGACAGTGGGGTGTGTGTGTGTGTGTGTGTGTGTGTGTGTGTGTGTGTGTGTTTTGCGAGCTCATCAATCACTCCAAGATTTGGAGCATAAAACAGAAATTTGGGGCGGGGCGGGGATTTCGCTGAGCGGGGATTTCGCTGAGCGATCACAATCAGCCATCCATGACACAGAGTGAGTGAGATATTTGACTTTCTCTCACTCTGTCCCTCACACACACACACACACACACACACACACACACACACACACACACACACACACACACACACACACACACACA
>JAKKZJ010000017.1:22177926-22189643 GCA_033441845.1 Pangasius mekongensis | reverse complement strand
TCTTCTTCTTCTTCTTCTTCTTCTACACATTTGAATAATGAGCCTAATATTTAAATAGTTCATACAGTAAATCTGTGCTGAAGAGATCCATGGATTTTTTTCCCATCTAAATCTAAATCTAAAATCTAAAATCAAGCATTTATTTTTTAAAAAAACACAAGAAAAAACCAAAAAACTAAATTACCAAGCAAACTGTCATTCTACATGATAAGTAAGTATTTAAAAAATAATAAAAATGAATGAAAATAATCTCAGATATCATTCTGAAAGCCAGCTAAAGGAAAATCACCCGTGGACGCAAGCTTACTGTACTTTATTTCCTGGAAAAAAGATTGAAAAACATATCACATACTCATATGTACAGCACATAAGAAAGAAGATGCAACCCAAATCAGCTTTAAACATGTGGTCTGTCAGAGTCCGTCGTCTATTTACAGCACGAGTCACAGCCGTACAGGAAAAGCACTCAGTGCAATCCAAACACATCTCTAAAAACGCCTCTGAGCGTGAGTTTGCACCAACGTGGACGCAGTTTCACCTGGACTGAATTCACGTACATGTATTTCCTGTTCACACCTTCATTTTATTCTCCTAAACCAAGAGTTCTGCTCCATAAATGATGCAAATTTTGCTTGTAGTATTGAACTGTATAAGTGAAAATTAAATCCATTTTAAAAATAATATTAAAATTCAATAATAATAATAAAAAAATCTATACTCTCTGAAATAGGATTATGTAAAATATGAAATATGTCCATGACAACTTTCTAACGTTCTTGGAAAAAACATTGCTGTAATTTTAATTATTATTATTATTATTTTTTACTCTAGTTTCTACTGCAGCATCTGTGAGAATTTCATTGTTCAAGATTTTTCTCAGGTGTATTAGATTTAAAATTTCAACCTTGGATGACTAATTAATGAATGAAAACTTTATTATATCTAATCCATGTTGGTGCAAATTGTCATGCGCTCTCTTTTTTTTTTTCCTTAAAAATGTTTTTTATTATTTTTTAAAATCTTTTTGCTTGCTGTACAGAGCCCTCTTCTGACTCGGAGTGGAATTGCATACAGAGCTCCTCCATTCCTCCATCCTCATCTCGAATTGCTTTTTAAAGTTTGCCTTTATAAAATTTTTTTACCTGAAATAGAGCCTCCACAATGTGTGTTTAATCCCCTGGGAATAACGTTTGCTAAACAGACAGTTGATGGCGGTGATCTCGGAGCTACTGAGAAATCAGGAAATCATGAAATCAGGAATTAAAGGCATGGGTATTTATCACCAGGTGGGGAATAACGAATACAGGTGAGCTGTAATAACATCAGGAAAGAGAATTACAGTAAGAGGTATATCACTGATCGACCTGAACAGTGGGACGAGCGCTGGTTTTAAAACGAATAAATAAAAATACGGAGAGCAGAGAACAGAAGTTCTTTCTCTCGCTGTCTCTATGAACTACCCCAAAAAATAAACAAAGACTGTTATTTATTATTATTATTTTTTTTTTAAATGTCTAATTTTTTGCTTTATGTTTTATTTCAGGGTTCCAGAGTGGAGAATGCGCTGAGACGGTGCAGGAGAATGAAAACCGTCTCAATCGATGAATATAAATTAAATTATTATAATGTCCAAAATATAGCACAGAGAAAATTCACACCATCCAGTTATTACCCTGGACTTTATCCTGAAGACCTCACGCACACACACACACACTCACACACACACGCACACACTCACACACACGCACGCACACACACGTGTAAAATGGAGAAGATGAAAACGTACTCAAACACACAACAGGTTTACACTTTTCACAGTTTCTCTCCAGCCTTCGCACTCGCTAAAGCCGTGACAGGAGTAAAGGAGCAACATGCAGCACGTCCACCTCAGTGTATCAGTCTGCACAGGAGATCTTCAGAGAGGAGCTTCAACGAGTTCCACAGGGAGATCTTTAGAAGGAACCTGGTGAGAGCTTTAACAGGAACCAGGCTGAGATCCTTACAAGGACTTGCGGTGACATTTTTAACAGGAATCAGGGTGAGATGTTCAACAGTTCTTTAAAAGGAACCAGAGAGAGAGAGAGAGAGAGAGAGAGAGAGAGAGAGTGAGAGAGATCTTCAACAAATCTTCAACAGGAACAAGGGTGAGATCCTGATGTGATCTTTGAGAGGAACCAGGGTGAGATCTTTTTCAACAGATTTTAACAGGATTTGTGTTGAGAACTTCAACTGGAACGAGGGTGATAGCTTCTACAGAAACTAGAGTGAGATCTTTAAGAGGACCTAGGTTGATAGGTGAGATATTAAACAGAGCTGGGATGAGATCTTCAACAGATATTTAACAGGAACCAGGGTGAGATCTTCAACAGGAACCACTGTAAAACCTTTCCCAGGACTTGTTGTGAGAGCTTCAGTAGTAACCAGGATGAAGGCTATAATTTTCCAAAGCACCCAAGGTAAGCTTTTCAACAGATATCCTCAACTCTTTAACTAGAACCAGGGTGAGATCTTCAACAAAACTCAGGATGAGAGATTTGTCAAGATCACCAACAGGGACCAGGATGAAATCATCAACAAATCTTTAACAGGAACCAGGGTGAGATCTTCAACAAATCACCAACAAGAACCAGGGTGAGATCTTCAGTAGATCACCAACAGGAACCAGGGTGAGATCTTCAACAAATCACCAACAGAAACCATTTTGAGTCTTTTTTTTTAAATCAGGATTTGTGGTGAGATCTCCAGCAGGAACCAGGGTGAGGTCCCAGGTGAGATCCTCGACCCTACACACTCACCCATAGACTACACTGAGATCTCCACCATCTCAACACCATTGTGTACTGAGTGTGTCGGTTGCCGCATATTGCTCCTTGTACGCAGAAATCAAAACACAACAACAACAACAACAACAATAATAATAATAAAATGTATAAAAATGCGATGTTTGTAAAGAAAGTGGTTTTGGCAACATACATTAAGACATTAGATGAGTGACTGAGTGTGATGTCTCTCTGAGTGTCCCGGGACGACGGAGTGATGATCACGCAGACTGAGATCACGAAGGAGATGTTTCTCGATCCCTCATCTCCCGAGTCAGAAAAGAGATTTTGGTGTCAGGATTTTAAACTCCGCCCCTGCCGTAGTTCTGCGTCGCGTACGATACGAGGCGCCATCCTCGTCTGGATAAACCCCGCCCCCTTTTGTGCCTTATTCACAGATTCGATTTGATTCGCTCCTTTTCCGTTTCCTCTTTCGCGTTCCTCTGTCTTTATAACGGTCTCTCCCAGAAGCGGGAAAGACGGCGAGGTGACGGACAGTACCAACGTGCCAGACGGGGGAGGGGGGTGGTGCTATAGCTCGCTGTGGCGTACAGGAGGCTCCAGCTTGTGCGAAAGAGCCGTGAGGACTTTGTCGAACTTCTCGTAGCGTTCGCTCTGGCTTCCCTCGGAACCTCGGCTTCCCCAGAGTAGCCTCATCTGGAATTCCGTGCAGAAGATCTCCGACACTTCCTCTCTCTCCTGGAAGTCTACACACACACACACACACACACACACACACACACACACACACACACACACACACACACATGGGTTAACACATTTCAGTGAAAATCGTTCTAATTTGCTGTTTATAAGCCTGAAATGAAGAAACTATCCAGATTTATAGCATTACAATTCTGCAAATCACATTTCTTATTAAATTAATTCTTTAATTGATTAATTATTGCCCAATACAGCTTTAAACTCTTTTAAATTGTTAGTAACAGACATTATATTTATGTATTTTGATTAATTACAAGTTTACAAAACACATTCTTCATTAAACTCAAGGAAACCTTTGAAAAAACCTGAAATTTCCTGATTTAACTTGATTTAATAATCATTTTTTCTAGTAATGACCTCAGAGTAAATAATAATATAATAATGTGACGACTCCTTTACGAATCTGAGAAGATTACAATCATTTCAGCATGATCGGAATACATTATTATTAATATTAATACGATTAATAATGTAATATTTGTTTATTAATCATCAGTAATATTAACTGATTCATATTTATAGATGCCAAAAAATGCTTTAACACTTTTACTTTACTGTGTTAAGGAAGGTTTTGTAATATAAATGTGATTTAAAAAAAAAAAATTAAAACTTAAAATAAAAAAATTGTAAAGTTGAACTTTTTTTTAATATTTAAAAATGCTTTAAAAGTGATTAAATTTTTTAAAAAATCAAGAATTCAAATTATTGATTAAACATATGTTTAATGATGTGATTTTTTTTTTAGAAAAACGTAACAAAATCAAGATTTTAAAATAGTAATTTTACATAAAAATGAATAAAATTAAATAAATCATGAACTAAAAATGAACTGAACTGCACTAGACTGGCATGGTGGCGTCTCTTTGTATTCGTTACAGGAACATGGCATTGTGGGAAGTAAAATGCGCTGAAACACAGCGAGTACCGTGTAGCTTGCTCTCGGCGTTGGTGTGGTACAGGCCTCCGTGGTGTGCAATGCTGCGTGCTGCCTCTAGGTGGCTCATGACCACGTCCACGCCACATTCGGAAGCATCCCACGGCTCTGGCCCCTCCCCCACGGCCACGCCCTTCTCCAACAGACACAGCACGGGCACCACGTGCGGGAAAGACGTGCTCGACAACACAGAGCTCTCTGAGAGACGAACACACACGTAAAAACACAGGTGATGTGACAAAAGCGGCGCCATACATCATTTTTAATAAGACGGGAATGTAAAGATCATCCACGGAAACACGCGGCCCTATTCGGATGGGATTAGTTTCTCTAGACGACGTCGTAACTGTAGTCTTTTTTTTTTTTTTTTTACACGCGATAAAAGTTTCACATCCGAAAACGAATTAAATTAACGCAGGAGGGACGAGTTTGTCTACGAACCTGGATAACAGCATCACCGAGGTCATGTGATCATATTTAATGCAATGTTAAATTATTAAATGCTGAAATTTTCGGTAAAATAAAAAATAAAACTGCTCATTATATATATTATATACTTAATATATATATAAGTGAATATAAAGACCTGTCGCTATCATTATAACATCCTCTTTCATTTTTTTCTCTCAATGACACTTCACTAATTTTATGTCTACAAAATAAAAAAATTTGAAAAAAATTCACAGTGAAAAAGGAGAAAAAAATGTTTTGTTTTTTTTAAAGCTGTAAAAATTTTACAAATACATTTTACAGCTTCAAAGAATTAAAACAGTTGAGAAAATTTAGTGTGTAATTTGTAATTTATATAAAAAAAAACATTAAAAAAATTTAGAAAAAGATATGAAAATACCTGCGATATCTCAGAAGCGTATTATGATATAATTTATAATGATATCAATATAATATCGTTATATCAAATAAGCTGAAATAGTAACGTTTAAAGCCGTAACGAGGCTTATCTAGATTTTATTTATCAATTACTCATTTTTAATCTCTGTTTTGGCATCTTTTTATTCTTCCATAAAGAATTAAATAAATAAAGAAATAAATTCCTAATTTTAAATTTTCAAAAATTAAGGAAACTTCACAGTATCTTAGTGTTTTTTCTGAAGTTTTATATTTCTTAAAAATGATACAGCGATTCGACTTCACATTAAAGTAGTGTGTAAAATAAGAGGAATTTATTTTTAATACTTATTATAATTATTTCTTTCAGAGCAAATGAATGTTACAAATAGCAGTTAATAAGAAAGTGCGCACGTTAACTTTTCAAGTGTCTACATTTTAATAAAAGCTAAAAAAAAAAAAAAAATTAGCCAATGGATGAAAGATTGTATACACAAATTACTAGCTAGCCCAAATCTTCACCTTTGCCTTCATTTAAGCCCTTCATGAAGGGTTTGAGCTTCTTCTCGTACAAGATGGCTCCCTCCGTGTGTCTCTGTCTCAGCGTCATCCACGTCTGGTCCAAGCGTGAGATCTGAGAAACACACCATGTTCAATTTAAGATTCTCCGTCAGATGCTCTGGAAGAAATGAAGATGTTTGACGAGACTTAAGGACTCTCGTTTCTCGTCTGACCTGCGGAAGTTCCAGGGCTCTCATGATGGCGGCGAATCCGAACATATTTCCCATGGTGCTCTTGAGCTCGGCTGCCAGCTGGATGGTCTTGTAGAGCAGAGCGGCTCGTTCCTCCGTACTGCCCGTACAGCCCAGCAGGTCCACCGCCATCATTATGGACATGGTGTAGAACCTGAAGAGAGACAAACACAAGGAAAGCAGCACAGGCAGCTATCAGGTCGGATCAGATCATCTAGAACGTTCTGTCTGGTACTAAAAGAACCGAAGGGAACCTGCTGAGAGAAGAGACAGCATCCTGAAACATTAAAACTCCTAGCGTGTGCTGGTGTTTACTTCCTGCAAAATGGTAATGAAAACCGAAATGACGTTTTATGCAAATGAGGTCCACCCACCACACTGTTTTTAGCCAATCAGAGTCAGGGTAAAAACTGAAAAAAACTGACTAGGAAGACCTTTAATACAATTAATGCAACAATTAGCATAATCAAGCAGCTTAATTTTAATTCATTATTAGCAACATTAACATATCACAGTCATAGAAAATAAAGATTACACCTATATTAGAACTTATAAGTAGAAAACTATAATTATTAACCACCCAAAAAACATTAAAGAACCCATTTTTCTAAGCGTGTATGACAGAACGTCTTGTTTTTTTTTTTTTTTTTTTGTATTATGATGTTGATTTGTCTGCTAGTAACAATAAACAAGCTAGCTACATGCTTTCTACATGCTAACTAGCTTTTTCCGTCTGTCCTTCATCGGTAATCCTTAAAGAACTGAGAATCATAGGAGAATAATATTAAATAAAGCTATAAAATATCAAAAACAATTTCATATGGTTTGTCTTACAAAAAACACATGTTCGATATGGTCTAATATTGTTTTTCTTGCATTTTTTTTTACTTAAAGTAAGGATTTCTCAGAAATCTTGTCAGATTAGTTTATGTTAGTCAGCTAGCTAGCATCAGCAGTGAAGATACGTATAATATGACTTTAAAAGCCACTTAAGAATCACATTAGGTTAGCTTATTTCAGCTAAAATTAGCAGTGAATATTATAAACATTTATGAATATAACATTAACATAATTAGCTAGAATTAGCAGTGATAATTATGAACAGTTAGGAATATAATAAACATCCTCTCAGCAGTTAGCCAAGCTTATGAACTTTACATAATATGAGTTCAAATCCTTTGAAATATGCTGTAAAGTTACTTTAGGTTAGCTAGCAGTGAAAATCATAAATATTCATGAACTTATGACTTAAAAAAGAAAATACTTTTCTCAGAAATCCTGTCAGTTTAACTAATTTAAGCATTAGCAGTATAAACATGATAAACATTTATGAATATAAATCCTTAAAAACCCCCAGATATTTTTTCACATTAGCTCGTTAGCCAGCCAGGTAGCTTCAGCGTTGACGATCGTGAAACATAACATGGCTTAAAAATCACGTTGTTAGCTAACATTAGCAGTGAAGATTATAAACATTTATGAATATGACTAACATTCTTTCAGAGATTTTGTTAAATTGGCTTGAATTACTAGTGATAATTATAATATAATTGTGGCAAGTTAGCCAGTTATCTAGCACGAGCAGTGAAGATTAAATATTTATTAGGAAATTCTCCGAAATTCTGTCAGGTTAGCTAATGATAGCCAGCGAGCTGTACAAATTATAATATAACTTATGAATATAAGTTAAAAATTCAAGATCAAGTTATTTCATGTTAGTCAAGGCTAGCTAAGATGAATACTGAGGACTTAAAAAAATCCTTTGAGAAATCCTATCAGAGTGTTTCATGTTAGCGAGCTGGCTAACAAAATTGGTGGAAATTCATTTGCATATATGAATGCTAATAACTTCCTTGTTTCTATGTCCATATATGGAATTAGAAGGCTCTTATTTCCATATATAGACTCATGCCATGTATGTATATCCCTTTGTGTGTACATGTGTGTGTGTGTGTGTGTGTGTGTGTGTGTGTGTGTTATACCTCTCGAGCAGGTCCAGTCTCAGCTGATGGCCATGTGGTAGAGTCAGCAACTCCAGCCCTGAACTCACTCCCATCATCCTTTGCATCTCCTTGGTAACGCCCAGTATCCTAGCAACCTGCAGATGGCCACACAGTTGCCAGAGGAACATTTAATCTCGGTCTTGCTATTCAAATTTATTCACACACACTCAGGACCAGCGACATTTAATTAATCTGTATTGCAGTTCTTATTGCATAATGACGACTTTAATCTGATTGGATGGAGGCAGAACTGGAGGAAGTGGGCGTGTCCTCTGAGACGATGTTAACAGGAGACGACTGAACATATGTAAGTTTGTTGAAGTGTGAGGTGTTAGAGGTGTATTCACTGCTCCCAGATGTTACCAATCAGCAGTGTGTGTGTGTGTGTGTGTGTGGCCTATGAATAGGGAACTATTAAGCTATTCATTCTGCAGGAGTTTATCTGAACCTCAGCAGTTTTACTGACAGGTTAGCAAACACGGCTTCTGCACCGCACTAGAACATGTAATTAAAGTATTCAGCTTAAAGAAATACACAAACAACAAAAAAATGCTAATTTTACTAATGACGAATGAAAGCTATCAGCTATTATTTAGCATAATTAGCATAATTATTATTCATTAATAGCCAAACGTATCTGCTGTGCACATTTTTTTTTTGCAGTGGTTCTTGAAACGTTTAACACTGTTTATGTGACAGTAGGTCTATTTGTACCTTATGTTTAATTCAAAACAAAACTGCAAGTTCCTACTTGATGGTCCTGATTTTTGAGGAAATATTTTACTGTCCAACGTCCACTCTAACTCTCTAACTACTTTCCTTTTATGGTCATTGTTTCCTGTTTTCATTTAACCCTGACTCTTTCTGCTGCTGGGTTGCACTTGGTTCTTGTTTCCTACTTTCCATATTTGGTCATAACTTCCTTTTCCCATTAACTCACTCTTGCATCGGATTGGTTCCTCCAGTTGCTGCTTTGTTTTCTGTTTCCTTTATGAAACTTAATGCACTTATTTATTTATTTATTTATTTAATGACCTGCTTCTGTTTGATGCTAAACTCTAAATAAAATGAAAGCAAACTCCTGATGGTATGAGCCTTCGTACGTTAGACGTGTGTGATTTAACACCCCTATTATACATTATGAATACATTTAAATGATTCGCTGATTCTCGTTTTCGTACCATGCAGTCAGCCTTGGTGATGTGTTTGGCCGCTGTTTTAGGGTCCACCTCAGCCAGCAGTTCCTTCACCCTCTTCAGGACCCCCATCTCCAGGGGCTTATTCTCTGCAGGAAGCAGGGTCGATTGGTACCGCCCGGGTCTGAAGCACGAACTGCTCTCCACCAGAGGCACGGCAAAACTCTCTCCTCCATCGCCGGGGGCGGAGCCCGGCGCTCGGCCCTCCTCCACCCTCAGCCTCTCCACGTAGCTCTTAGATGGAGGCGTTGGGGGCTGGCCCGGCCTCAGCTCGCAGTAACTGCCCCCTCCTTCTGAGCCATCTGAGGGGTAGCCGTGAGCGCTGGGGGGCGTGTCCGAGCACGGGACGTTGTTACTGGAGGAGGAGGGGGAGAGGTGAGGCTCGCTGGAGCGTCGCATCACCGGCGAAGGTGGAATAACGGCTAAGACACGCCCGCCTGAGCCATGTCTGTGACGGGAAACTGGGGAAGGACGAAAGAGAGAGAGAAGGAAAGTTATTAATGAGAGATAAAGTGAGAAAGACAATTGCAGAGAGAGACAGAAAGAAAAAAGAGTAAGAAAGACAGAGCGATATAAACAGAAGTCAGAAGAGACACACAGACCAAGAGAGAGAGAGAGAGAGAGAGAGAGAGAGTGAGAGAGAGATTAAGAGATAAGGATGAAAACAGAAAGAAAGAAAGAAAGAAAGAAAGGGAGCGATGGAGAGATAGACAGAGGGAGACAGTCACAAAGACACATCATTAAAAAGAGATTGACAGAAAGAGAGAGAAATAATTAAAGGAACAAGTAGAGAGAGACAGAGATAGAGAGAGAGAAAGAAAATGGAATGATTGATGCAGGAAGAGAGAAAAGGAATCTGTAATCATCTCATCAATATTAATTAAAATATCTGATGCAGTCTGTGTCTCATTGGTGCAACCTGTGAAAGAACCAGGGCCCCGTTCTGTGTGTGTGTGTGTGTGTGTGTGTGTGTGTGTGTGTGTGTGTGTGGACATACTGGAGGTGTAGGCAGGTGAGAGAGGAGCTTCTCCTACAGGGGACAGGGGACAGCGCATCTCCTGGATCTGGTCCATACTGAGCGCACAGTTCCTCATGGCATCTTTATGGTGGACTGTGGATGGACTGGAGTGACACACACACACACACACACACACACACACACACACATTAAAAACACAACGTAACACACTCCCTCTTCACATAAGAGCTGCTATCCTGTATGGTGAAGCTACGACTAGGACGACACACGTCTAGCTAAACTCGTGCTGCTACAAGACTAAACGAGCTCGTGACGCATTCAGTGCTGAGATCAGACGCAATGCATGCTGGGACTTGAAGTGCAAAAACAACCACTGTGGAGAGAAGAGTGAGAATGAGGGAGAGGTCTATACTAGAACACACACACATGCACAAACTCCAACACACACACACACACACACACCAGCTGCATCCCTGCTCCATCTTCACTCTGGTGTGTGACACTCGAGAGTCGGCCGCTTCACTCGACTCGCCATCGCTGATGACGCAAGATGGACAGTTAGACTCCGTTCACATCACACCAGCGAGCCTTCAGAAAACTTTTTAATCTCTTTTTAGAATTCCTTCGATCAAAAAAATTACTCTTTGTGTAGACAATTTTAAAAAAAATGGTGGCATTTAATATCAGTTACTGTAACACAAAAAAAAGGTTCGTAATAAAACACTGTGTGTGTTGTGCTGTTCCAGAAAACTAATCAGTGAAATCAAAGCTGATTATTATCCTACAGCACACCCTGTGTGTTTTATTCCTCTTATACCACAGCGATTTGCCAACGGTTACAATTTTTATTGAAGAAAGAACAAGAAGTCATACTTTTTATCCGTTTGTAGTTACATTTGATGTTTGTGATACAAGTGAGTTCCTGTTCTCACTTACGTTATAGCAGCTGTAAACAGTTGTTCCATCACCAGCTTCTATAAACCTGTTCTTCATCATCATCATCATCATCATCATCATTATCTTTTTCCTCGCTCACCTGTGTGGGATGATCTTCTCGGCGGTCAGGCCATCCGTCATGGTGACGCTGCGTCTCTTGATGTGCGCCCCCCGCTGAGTGGATGGTGAATGTGACCCGGATCTCCCGCTCGCCAGGGCAAACGTGGCCTCCAGGTACCTGAGGGGCAGTGTGCGGTTGACGGGGCACAGCAGCTGAGTGCCGGAGCGCGAGCACACGGGCCGGCCGGTGCCAGCGTGGTGCCGGATCAGAGTGGGCAGCGAGTCGAAGGTCTCGTCCTCCAGGAGGAACTGCACCTTCGTCTGTCCGCTCTTCACCAGAACCTTACTGATGCGGCAGTGCACCACTTCCTGCTGCCAGCGACACGTGATCACGTAATCGCCCGCGTTGGCCAGAGAGTCTCGCACCAGGAAATCCCCGCTGCGCAGAACCAGCGTCTCCGACACCTGC
>JAKKZJ010000017.1:22143385-22155838 GCA_033441845.1 Pangasius mekongensis | reverse complement strand
ATGAATGGAGGGATGGATGGTTGGATAGATGGACAAGTGGATGGAGAGATGAACAGATGAGTGGATGGATGGATGGATGGATAGATGGTTGGTTGGATGGATGGATAGATGGATGGACAGATGAGTGAATGAATGAATGGGTGGAGTTAAGAGTTTTATTGTCATTCTAGTCATATACAAGATACAGTAGAATGAAATAGACTTCTCCACTTCTCTGGTATAATATATGGATGGATGGATGGATGGATGGATGGATGAAAGGATAGACAGACATCTCTCTCAGTTAAATGCTAAACCTCAACCTTTAATCCGCCTCACTTGAAGGTTGCTTTGGATAAAAGTAATAATAAAAAGTCTGTATCTATAAATGTGGTGAACGTCATCGTAAAAAAAATATAAGCTCACCACATCTAAAAGGGTCGAGGATAAAAGCCTCCATCACTACAAAGCAGCGTTAGCGTGTAGCGTGTGGCGTGTGTGTGCGTGTCGCGTGTTCATGCCTGACTGATCCTCCTGACTCGTCCCTGCTTCACTGAGCTTCTTAAAGTCGTGCCGTCTTTTCTGTGACCAAAACACAGCTTTAATAAAGTTCTCTAAGCGCTTGTTTGTTTAAAGTCTCTCTACACACGGCGAGACACGGGCGGAGCGGCTCTGATCCACGGGATGAGCGCAGGAACCAATTTCCTGAGTGACCTCTGAGGTCACAGCTGGACACTGAGGTCAAGTGGATCTACAATAGCGCCTTTCTGTGTCTAAAGTCAGAGGGAGATCTCGTAACTCTGACACAAAAACACTGGGGTTTGATATCTTTACGAACTGCTGAGTGATGCTCCGCGATGCTTTGGCTATAAATTCTTACTCTTTTATGATCAGCTGAGATACAGAGACGTGGTCCTGTGATAACATTCTCATTCTGACCTTTAAAGATGGACGGGTGATTGGAGGAGGAGGAGAAGATCGGGGGATGGAGGAGAAAAATGAAGCCAGAGTCATAACTGCTGGGCTGAGGGATGTGTTAACAGCCTCTCTCTCTCTCTCTCTCTCTCTTTCTGTGACTCTCTCTCTCTCTTTCTGTCTGTCTGTCTTTCTGTGACTGTCTCTCTCTTTCTCTCTCTCACTCTCTCTGTCTATCTTGCTCTGTCACTCAGTACCTGTCTCTCTCTCTCTTTTTGTGTTTGTGTCTCTATTTCTGTCTGTCAGTCTCTGTCTCTCTCTCTCTGTCTGTCATTCTGTTTTTCGGTCTCTCTGTCTCTCTTTCCGTCTATCTCTCTGCCTCTCCCTTTATTTCTCTGTTTCTCTCTCTGCCTTTCTTTCTGACAGTCTCTATATTCAGTATCTATCTGATCTTTTGTTCCTCTAGTCTTTTAAAGACACTTAGAGCACAAAGGGCCTGTGACGGTCACGCCGACACCACATCTCTCCCTTTGATCTCTGTCCTGAAAAAAAATAATAAATCACTGACAAAATCACCACCACCACCACCACCATCATCTTCATCATCATCATCATCATCATCATCATCACCACTTTACTACTCCACATCCAGAAAAGTATTTGGATCAGAGACTCCCAATAGCTTATGTATCATAAAATCACCTTCACTAGGAGAGAGAGAGAGAGAGAGAGAGTTCAATGTGATGCTCGCTTGGCCATTTAACACTGATCATCTAGGAAACTCCACCCAAATCTTAATGTTCACGTGTAGCACAAGGTTCAGCTGATGCTAGCTTTACAGGGCGAGACCTTAAAGATCAAGCCAGCAATCAAATCTATACCACTTTCACTCACTACTCAAATGTAACCAAGACTTTCTTTTGGTTCAAATTCAAGTTTTTTACATGTTTCTGTAACTTCACTACAACGTTGCTGCACCATTTTAGCTGTAGGATTGTTAACACCATGTTATGCGAGTACTGTTAAACTTTATTTTCTTATTAAAGCTACAGGATGTAAGATTTGTGGTAGAAAAACGCTATTGCAAGCTACTCACGGAATAATATTCATAATATGTTAAACGTCTAGGAGAGGCAAATAATACTTATTCATCTGTGTCCCAAACCACACTCTGTGCGCTAAAGTGACAGTGTACTGACACACTGCTTAGTGTGGTACAAGTCTGTGGTCTATATATACATATATATATATATATAAAACAAGTGGCTGTGTTTTAATCAGTGTGCTAATGGTAACCGGTTAGCTCACTAACATTAGCTGTCTTGTGCTTTGTATTTGTGTTTGTCGTTCACTGACACAGCCCCAAGGTATAACCGTGTCTTTGTTCTTTGAGATCTGAACTCCTCACAAAGCTAAAAGTACCATCAAGCTAAAACACAAGGTGCTGTTGAAGCTAAAAGACTTCTCGGTTATAATTCACCAGCAATTATCGTGAGCTTTCTGACTCAAAGAGGGCAAACCTTTGGCTGTACTACTTTCACATCTGAGCTGGCGTACGATGTGTGTGTTTCTGTTTTAAATTCTGTCAATTACTGTGAATTACTATTACAGAAATGTCAGGGTGGAGCACAACAGTATTCACAGTGAATTTTTTTTTCTTTTTTAAGCATTAAATAAACTCCAACGCACTCTAGCTTTAAATACTGAACATTCTGATGATGTTAGCTGGGATCGCACACAAAATCTGTTTGGTAAATATCTGCCTGAAATGTGAAATGTGCTGGAATGTTTTTGTGGCAATCTCTTCTTGTAAATAAGTAAAGGAGAAATGATCGAGTGAACTGGTTGAAAGCTTTAGACAAAATCTAGCGCACCAGCTCATCAACGTCTGCTTCAAACCAAACAACCAATCAAACAAACAAACAAACAAACAAGCAAACAAACAGGAGTCATTTTTGCTAGATTCCTCCTCCGCTATTTAAAACACACAGTATCACCTGGCAAATGACACCATAGACATGAATCTGAGCTTCAAATCTGCACTCTCGAGTCCTCCTTCTGTACATCAGGCTGAGGAGAGCAAACATAATTAACTCGAGTGCTAGGCACAAAACGAATGAATGCTAATCCCAGCTCGGGGGGTTTCCTGAGCTTTATGCTGCGTTCATCAAAACCAACAGGCCTCCTCTCTCACTCTCTCAAGAATGAATGAAGCCTGAACGGAGGGAGTTTTTACAGTTTAGGGCGGCTCATTAGGAGAGAAAAGTGCACTGTGTAATTAGGATAACCTCTTTCTCTTCCTCTTTCTCTTCCTCTCTCTCTCTCAGACAGAACTTTCCTGTTAACAGGCGCTCAGCCGTCGTCGGCGCAGCCTCCCGGCGGGAAGTGACAGTGGTTCCAAAGAGGATTTTCAAGAAATCAAGTGAGAGAGAGAGAGAGAGAGAGAGAGAGAGAGAGAGAAAAGTGCTGAAAGCCCAGAAAGCCGTATTACTTTTATTACAATAATAGGATATTATATTATAGTGTTACCACAAATGCATTAGGGAAAGAAAGAGATGGAAAGAGAGGGGAAAAAAATGCAAAAGATGCCATAAATATTGTTAAATTGCACCCTGCGCACCTTGTTATTCTTGCAATCTCTAGAGTACTTCATCCGGCTCTAAAACACTGACTCAAACGCTAAAATAAAAAGGCGAGCAATGCGAATCTAAGTACAGGATAATAAAGCAATGGACCCTGAATCATCCTGAACACAAAAATGTGGCGGTGGGGTGACAGAGGAGAAACTGAATAGAGGGATTATGTGCAAGCGCAGAAAGGCAGATGGAAGATTTGGAGTTTGGAGTTAAAGCAAACACCCAGTGCAGTGGACCGAATACACCCTGCACACATTTACTCTCCTAATGAGGCTCAAACCGGCTCCGAGCAGTAAACACCCACAAAACAGACTTCATGCAAACTTCTGTACAAGCAAGAAGAAGGTTGCAAGTTGAAACCCCGATGGCACGACCTTTAACCCTGTATACTGCTCATTTTTATCCATAAACACTCTCCACTGACTACAGTGTCTAACAAGTGTAAAGTTCCTATTATACCACAACAATCTGCCAATGATTACTATTTTTATTTTATTAAAAAACAGGCCACGTTATACTTTTTATCCATCTATAGTCACATCTGCGAAAGACATTAGTTCCTGATCTCACTTACGTTATAGCCGCTATAAACAGTCATTCCCTCACCAGCCTCATGCTTAATTTAGTAAGATAAAAAAAACGCAGCTTGTCATGTTACCAAGAAACCGCAAAAAAGCGCAAACTCCTCCGTCCTGAAGATGTCAGAAAAGTTACGGCTTTACATCTGACTGTTACAAAGCGCTGACACTGGAGACTCCTTCCATAAATGTTAAATGTGTTTATGCAGAGCGTTCGCCGTACACGTCCCTGTAAAGTGCTGTTACTATAGAAACGATAACGTAATATAGACCCGTGCTACTATCAGAGCTGCTGCTACAGAAAATAAATCAACACTTTCTGACCAATCAGAATGCAGAATACAACAGTGTTGTGGCAGAATGTCCCGAGTCCAGTCATGCATTTTGAACTCTAGTATAAACACTAGACTTAAACACTAGAACAATCTTTCAGCCCCATTGAGTCAGTGGCTTTGTGACGCCTAAACAAACACAAAGCCTCTCTCCCTCTCTCTCTCTCTCTCTCTCTCCTGTGTGTCTGCGTCTCGCTGTGAACATCGACCAAAAACCCCATTACCAACCTCCAGCTGAGACTCATCGTGCTCAGGTGGCTCGAATTACATACGCATAAAATTACTACACACGACCCGTAGGGGCATCATTACACACCCGTAACCCTCAGCTGTCTATTGCGTTACACTGCTATCATAAATAGTGATGCTGTGATGTTTTCTATCTGTTCTCTGATGTCACTGTTTTGCTGCATATGGATGGTATAAGTGGATTTTTAAGCAGATCGATTGAATGCGTGTGTAAACAGGGAGGAAGACGATCTAACTTGGTGCTATAGCGATATAAAATAGAGCCTCCTCCCTACAGCTGCATCCTAAAGTCCCCTTAAAAGCACACTGTGGACTGTGGAGTCATTTTGGCACATTTGTTTTGGAGAGAGGAGCGACAAGCGAGATCAATTTATTAGGTTTACGAGGCCAAGCGTGGAATCAGCACTTCCTGAACAAAACCCATGAGAGAAAAAAATGAGAGATTGGAGAGCTTATATAAGAGTTTTGTAAAGCTCTAAAAGATTTACTGATGTATATCTATCTGAAAAGAAAACTGCACATTAATCTAAAGGCTCTCCTGATTAAATATGAACTTTTTTACCTTCGGAATTGGTCACATGATCAAAGCCGTCTACTTCAAGCTTGTACCTGAGACACCTGTACTGATGCTCTATAATAGGAAGTAGGTTAAAACTTATTATAACACAAATACGACTGTAATATTTGATGCATTTAATTTTTTAAGGGTCTGATATTGATGATATGATTGTAGATTATTGCCACATTTAGGCTATATCACAGAAACCACTGGGATAACTACTGAAATACTGAAAAAGGGTTTGTAAAAGGGGTTCTACTTAAAGAACTCTGTTGTAGGGTTTTATATACAACCTTTAATGGTTCCTCCAGAGGGAGGATTATATAATTGACCTGATTAATTATCCTATACATAATGCACTAATTTATAACTCCATGTTGTGCTGTTACAGTAAAATACTGAGTGATGAAGCAGAGTTACTGCATCCACCCTGAAGTTGATTATTTTCCTATAGCAGCAAGTGTTTTATTCCTCTTATACCACGGCAATTTGCTAACAACAACAATTATCATTTATTAGAGAATTGGACATTGTACTTGTACCTATTTGTATTGCATTTAATGTTGTGAAACATCGTTATCACATTATAGCAGCTATAAACAGTTGTTCCCTCACCATCCTCTCTTTTTCTCTGTCTTAAAGTTAATAAGACAAAAAAAGGTGTAAACTCCTCTGTCCTGAAGACAGTCTGTAAAGTTTGTAAAGTCAAAGTTTGTAAAGTTACAGCTTTACAAAGCACTGATCCTGGAGACTCCTTCCTTAAATGTTACATAAACATTTATACTTCTTACAGAAAACTTCACCATGTCAATGATGTTTTTAAGTGGAGTGTTTACGTGGAGCGTCCGAGTAAGTAAAAGTCCCTGTGAATGAGCTGTTGCCATAGAAACCATAGCATAGAGCTTCTGTTATAGAAAATTAATCAACACCTTCTGACCAATCAGAATCCAGAACTGAACAGCGAGTGAGTGAGTGAGTGAGTGTGTTAGTGTGTTAGTGTGTTAGTACTCCTAATGATCCATATTGACTTTTTAAAACAATGGGCTGTAATTGAACAACACTTTCACAAGTGAGGAAGAATAAAACTTAGCTGGATGTAACTTCTGCAACACACTTTCTCACACTCACAAGAATGATCTGGAAATATTTTAGGATTAAATGACAATGCAGAGTCTACATTCTCCATCATGCTGCTGAAAAGTGTGTGCAGGATCGTGTGTCAGGCTCGGACAGACTTGGGCTCAGCTCTCAGCATCTGTGAAACCATATCTCCTCTCTGAACGCTAAAGCATGACCTCCAGTTCGGCGTTTTTGATGCGTTCTTCGGTTTCGCCTGAGCCTCGAGCTCTGTGACAACCCACTACACGACCACAGGATGACAACACACTCCACTGAGTCCAGCCTGCACACACTCAGCACCGTGAACACACTCCAGTGAGTCCAGCCTGCACACACTCAGCACTGTGAACACACTCCACTGAGTCCAGCCTGCACACACTCAGCACTGTGAGATCATCACCACCACCTTCATCATCATCATCATCATCAGAAATGCACGTGAGCGTGGATGTTCTCAACAACAACACAACACAACAACAGTGCAATAACACACACACACACACACATCTACAAACGTGTGCATCAGTCATATGCTCTGAGTATTAGACACCGAATATCATTAAAGATGCGATGAACATGCATGATGATGTCATGCAATCCCATACCTGCCCTCAAACCCCCTCACACACACATACACACACACACACACACACACACACACACTCCTGCACCTGCATGAACGATCCCCTGTAGAAGCAGCAGGCGGCTGCAGACAGGGCGCTCCACAGACTGCATCTCTCCGTCATGCTTCCTCTTTTCCTCTTCCTGTCTCCCTCTATCCAGTTCTCTTTTTCGTCTTAGGGTCCACTAGAAGGTCCGGGTCATGCCCCTCGTCGCTCACACTCACACACACATGCACACACACACACACACACACACGCACACGCACGCACTCAGGATACGTACAAGAGCGTGTGAGCACAGAGCCGCACTGTCTATGCTTCAGAGAGCTGGCAGGGATTACCTCATCGCTCTCGGATGAAAGGAGGAGGTGGGGGAGAGAGAGAGAGAGAGAGAGAGAGAGAGAGAGAGGGATGGATAGAACGGGGGAGGGAGGAAAGCCAGAGAGATTCTAGCAGCCACTGAGACCCCACCCACTCCCTCCTCAACACCCTCCACCAGGGTTTCAAACAATACTGATAGAGAGACACAGAGAGAGAGAGAGAGAGAGAGAGAGAGAGAGAGAGAATGCCCCTCATGCATTCAGCACCTTCTGAAAGGAATTTTCCCTTTTATTCCTTCTAAAAGAAAGCAAAGTAGGGTGGGCTTAAGTGGGGGAGGACAAGGCCAGGCTTTATACACTCTCCCTCTGAGTTCACACACACACACACACACACACACACACACACACTTGCTTGTGTTCAATGTGCATAAACTGAACATGTGTGTTCAATGTGTTCTATGTTGTTTTCCAGGAACATGACAGAACCCTGTTAACAAGCTCCACAAGCTAGAACACTGCTGCAACCCTGCTCAGGTTCCCATCAGAGCGCCCCCAGTGGTCTGTACAGGTACTGCAGTGGGTCTGTGGCCAAAAAAAGTGCACACTTTCAACAATGCAAAGCCTAAAACTGTCTAAAATCCATGTACATATTTCATAAGCTACACCACCTTGCTGTTGAAGGTGTTGATTCATTTTCTATAGCAGCAGCTCTGACAGTAGCACAGGTTTAATACGTTATCGTTTCTATAGTAACAGCTCATTCACAGGGACTTGTAATAAACAGATAAAAAAATTGTTGATATGGTGAAGTTTCCTGTAAAGAGATGTTTATGTAACATTTATGGAAGGAGTCTCCAGTGTCAGGGCTCTGTAACAGTCAGAGGTGAAGCTGTAAGTTTACGTTTTCTGACATTTTCGGGACAGAGGAGTTTACGCTTCTTTGCGGTTTCTCAGTAACACGACAACTTCAAGAGAGAGAAAAAGAGAGGCTGGTGAGGGAACGAGTGTTTACAGGTGCTATAACGTAAGTGATGATGCTTGACAATTTTGAAAAATGTTCAATTTTGGTGTGCGAGTTTTTTGCTGGAGTTTTTTTTTTATTATTAATTTCGCACTTAACTGTTCAAGTACAGTGAGGCACAGACATTTTTTGTTTATTAAGTCTCAAAATTCTGTCAGAGATCCTCATGCTAGCTACAGCTAACCTTTTCCTATTTCCTAAGACTTCCATATATGGATTCAAAGGCACGCCCTCATTTCCATATATGGTCTTTAAAGAGCGGCTATCATTTCCATATAAGGATTTAAAGACGCTGATATGTCTTTCTGTCTTTTGTGTTCTACAGACACAGTTTATTGGACAGATGAAAGATATCATGATATCAAGATATTAATCCTGTAAGCATGTACTTCATGTTCCGGGGATAACGCACTGATCCTTTGTCATGTGTGTGACGTGCACGTGTGTGTTTTGGCTCAGGAATTATACACATATGCAAAAGTATGGTCAGATAATAGTCTGTTCTTCCTAATATTCACCTGCATGCTTTAATCTCTCTCACTCTCTCTCTCTCTCTCTCTCTCTCTCTCTCTCTATCTTTTGACCTTCTCGTACCCTCCTGTCCTACTTCTTAGCGTCTGTTTGTTCTTCTTCTCTCCCCCTTTATCCCTCTCTCTTGTTTTCTCTCTCCTGCACACAGATCCATATTTCTGTGCCAAGCACAACTCTATCCCAAACCCCTCCTCACACTTTCAATCAATCCTTCTCCCTCTTTCCCTTTTCTGTCCGTGTTAAACATTAATCACTCCGATTACATCCTGAAGGCAGATAAAAAAACGAGAAGACGAGTGGAGAGATTGAGAGTTGTGAGTGGTCATGAATCTCTCTCTCTCTCTCTCTCTCTCTCTCTCTCTCTGACTTTGCCTAAAGGGTCCAGCTCCCTCACCTTCCCATTCTTTCATTGACATTAATCAGACTCGAGAAGCCTGAATGGAATTCTGGGTAATGGAGTCCCGTCCCCCCTCCCCCCCACCCCCCGTGGCTCCTGTCCAAGCTGCGGTCTGATTTCCTCATGAGCATCTCCGTATTTGATCTGTTGAAGTAATCTAAAACCATGACAAGTCAATTTACAGACCCAATCAATGCGTCTGCGCATGATGAGGAATAAAACACTGTGTGTGGTGCTGTTCTAGTAAACTAATCAACGACAGGGTGGTGCGATAAAGCAGAGCCTATTTCTAGTATTTACAGTTACGTTGTGGAATTTTGGTAGCATTTAAGTACGTATGATTAAATAGTAGTTAATGGTGTGCACTGATCTGTAAAAGAATTTCAAAACCATGTTTGTGCATGTGTGTGTGTGTGTGTGTGTGTGTGTGTGTGTGTATGTGTGTGTGTGTGTGTGGGAAGGGGGTTGTCTTGGACAGTCGCTAGGCCTTGTGCCAGAGGCACATTAATTAGCTTCACATAAACCCACCCTTCCCATTTATACCATTACCCACTCATCTCCTCCACCCATCTCTCTCTCTCTCTCTCTCCTCAGTGCCAGACCCATTACCCACCACGATCCATCCATTTCCCTCCATCTGACCATAAATCTATCTATACATACACACTTACATTACAATATCCTGTATGAAGATCTTGTTTCGCTGCACTGCTGCTCGATTCACTTCATGTTGTCGTCATGTGAATCAATCTCTCTCTCTCTCTCTCTCTCTCTCTCTCTCTCTTTCTTTAACACTCTTTCTCTCTCCCAGTCCTGCATCTGTCATGCTTTCCATCACATCGCCGCTGTTTACATTTCCATCTCATTTTCTCTCTCACACCTTTTCCTCCTCTTAGCGACCGACGCTGATGACATCACCACCATGCGCACGTTTGGGCCGCGTTTATCGCGCTGGCTACAAACAAATTTATTCATAAATTCAACATTTTAGTTCCTTCATTTGCAGGAGCGTTTATACGAGAGATGGTGGTGGTCATGAAAATCAGGTTATTTGGGGGAAAAAAAGCGTCCGTATCCTACGTTTCTCTCCGGAGTTTGAACCTCGACTGATCGGCTTCAGATCCGAATAACTGTCGATGAGTTACTGGGATTTATACACGGATTACGCTGTCAAATTTAACGCGTTTATTTTGCAAAACTCAGCTGTTATGCCACAAAAGAAAGTGACTCCAAAACAAATCTATAAATTAAGACAATAAGATTAGTCTTGCAAGCAGGACAAAAGTAATGGCACCCTACAAAAAGAGTAAGACTTAGAGTTAGCGTGTGTGTGTGTGTGGTAGCTGACACGCTGCAATGGCTGAGCTGCGTTACTGGAAGACTTAACACATGACGCGCTTAGGAGGTGCTCTTTTACCTTTTAGATGCCACTTTTATTGAGTTTTGTGGGCGTGGCTAAATGCGAACCAGGTAAAAAAATCTTTCTTCAGTTCATTCCAGAACTGTTTCATTCTTCAAAAGGCTCCTGAACTCATTATTTGTTTGAAAGGTTACAGAACCCTTTAGGATTTGCAGCTTTTTCCAAAAAGTTTTCCAAGAAGGTTCCAGAACTCTTTAGTACTTCAGAAAGTTTTTAGACATCTTTAGTTCTTCAAAGCGTTCGAGAATTGTTTAGTATTTCTAAAGGGTTCGGAAATGTTTATTTGTTTAAAAGGTTCAGATTAACAATATCCAGTACAGCAAACTCCACCTCTATAGTCCCTGACCTGAAAAAAACAAAACAAACAACAACAACAACAACAACAACAACAACAACTCAGGAGGTGGAACTGAAACAGTTCCTAGACATAAAATCGTCCTAATCTCGTACAGTACCAAAAGCCATACAAGTGGAACCTTTGGCATGGGACGGGTGACTAATGGAAAAAGCACAGCTGCTTTTCCAAAAAGTTTTAGTACGTTGTGGAGTAGGGAAAAAAAATCTAATTTGTTCCTCAGCTCCAGCACCACACGGCGTCTGTTTGTTGCTTCCTGCTGCGCTGCTGCCATTCAGACAAACTCGTCTCGCTGTAAAGCACTCAGGCCGCATCCTCAGCTCGATGTAGCGCCATTAAAGTTTTACATGGATGGGGAAAAAAGAAGACAGAAAGAGAGAGAGACTGTACCAGAGATGAAGGAGGAGAAACACTGGAGATGGAGGAACTATAAATATCAGCACATCAAAACACTAGAGAAGTAAACCGCAGTAAATTGCTAACATGGCTAATTAATTAGAGCAGATTCACTTGATCTCATTCATCATTAGCAATGCTAGCAACTGCTCTGAATACACTCCTATAAAGATGAACTGCTGATCCAAAATGTGTAAAAGAACGAAAAAGTAAATAACGTGTGAGTTTTGTGCTTTCGGCGTGTGTTAATGTTCACGTAAAAGTCATGATCGCTCCTGACACGCTCCTGAGGACAGAATAAACTATATTTGCAGCACCATCTAGTGTCCAAAAGCTGCATTACAACTAAACTCACAAGAGGAATTCATTATATAAGCTGCCTGGTAAATGTCTTAAGACAGCAAAACTATTAAAGTGCAGTTCATCAGCAGCCAAAAAGACCCACATGGATTTTATTACATTCCTAAATGCTGCTTTTAAGATAATGATAATGATAATTTGCTTAATTAAAGTGCTGAATTAAAAACATGCAGTGACTTTGGGGGAAAAACACTGAGTCAAATGAAGATTAAAAGACATAAACCAAAACCTCAGTGCCCACACACACACACACACACACACACACACACACACACGCACTACAGTGATGTGATGTGATGTGATGTGAAAATTGTACATGTGCAAGATGAGAATTCAGTTCCACAAGCTAATCATTATTAAATTACTAATGATTCATACTAGCAGAGTAATCTGAGCACAGGATCAAAAAATCGGACATTTGTGCATGAAAAAGGGGAATGTGTCCTCCTGTTTTACAATTTATACACAAATAAAACAAACTCAAACGTGATTAAAATGATGAAGAAGAGAGTGAGCGCAGTCTGTGTCTCACCAGACAAGTTATTCAAAAATATTTATATTATATTCAGGAAGAAAAACACAGTTTGGACTGAAATAATGCTATTCATTTCCTTAATATCCTTTACACTACACTATTTGTAGATTTTGATTAAACTTTACTGT
>JAKKZJ010000017.1:22127283-22143285 GCA_033441845.1 Pangasius mekongensis | reverse complement strand
GGACTGAAATAATGCTATTCATTTCCTTAATATCCTTTACACTACACTATTTGTAGATTTTGATTAAACTTTACTGTAACCTAACAATCTCTAAATCTCGAAATGTTGCTACCTGTCTTGTTAATTTTGCATCCAGCAGTTAATAGATAGGAATTAATAGATGTGAAAAAGCAAAAGTGAAGAAAGATGTCTTACCTCTACATACTCTCCTTGACTGTCTGTGGTTCCCTTTTGACTGAGGAGAGAAAAAAATAATCTTCAGAATTTTCACTCTGGTGTTTTTACACACGAACAGAAGAAGCGATGCGACACCACCAGTAACAGAGCGTGAAGAACACACACACGCATCTGAACACAATTACACACATCTCACTAAATCACACATTTCTGTCCACAAAAATACTGAAAATATGTTACAAATGATTTCATGCATATCTTAATATTGCTAAATATGGCATGGAATCACCACGTAATGATGTGATTATATATAATAATAATAATAATAATAATAATAATAATAATAATAATAATAATACATATATAATGGATTATAGATTAAATAATACTAATACTACTGCTACTAATAATAATAACAGATATATTATATAATAGATTATATATTAAATACTGCTATTACTAATAATAATAATAATAATACAGAATAATTTACTAGACTGAAATTAAATTTTAGTGTTTATTGCATTATACATCTTAACTAAATACTTTTCTTCTGTTTTAATAATAATAATAATAATAATAATAATAATAATAATAATAATAATGCATATAAAATGGATTATAGATTATATATATATATATTGTTTTAATATCTGGCGCCCTCTAACGAATGAAGTGGAATAGCAGTGACTTTTCTCTTCCAGAATAAAATAAAATTTGCTCAGAGAAACAGATGAGTCCCAACATCAGGCAGCGTCCATGGTTTGATCTTGATGACTGATTTATTCGAAATTTTTCTTTATCATTTGGATATTAAACGATCATAAAACAGAAAATGATACAAACTCCGCCCTGCTTCTGGGTGGGGTTGAGTATGGAGTGTGTACAGTGTAGTAAGTCATTTACACTTGTATGTGAAGTGTGAATAACATAAAACTCTGTGGTACTGTATCCCACAATGCAGTGCGGCCAGTTTTAAGAGATGCTTGTTAAGAAAAGTGCAGGGAGGGGTTCCACAGAGCAAGCTAACTTCTCACTCAGTTTCTATGGCAACATATGCTTTTAGATAAACCTTTCTGATAATAGATGCTATCCTAGCGCATCTGTATAAGGAACAAAACGTGATGGGGAGTGCTCTTCTAGGAAAACAATCAACAACAGGGATTGTTGATTAGCAGAGTTCAAAGTTAATTATTTTCCTAAAACAACACACCATGAAGTGCTTTGTTCCTCTTATACCACGACAATTTATCAACGATTACAATTTTTTGAATTTATTATAGATCGTACTTTTAAAAAAATAAATAAAAGTATGCTGTAGCAGCTACAAACCATCGCTCCTTCACTAGCCACTCTTTTTTCTCTATCAGAGCTGCTGTTATAGGAAATGGATCACCACCTTCTGACCAATCAGAGTCCAGAATTCAACAGAGCTGCGGTAATAATGTTACGCTATTTATTGCGTGGCTTTATTGCTCGGTACCCGAGTGTGTAAAGCATTCTTACCTTTCAGGAACTGGACTTGTTTTTCTTTCCTCTTCTTCTTTCTCTTGATGATGCTGACTGACGGCGGAAGTGTTTTCCTCCTGCAGGTCCGCAGCGGTCTTTACAGAAAGACTGCTCTTCCTAGGCAGTGCTGGTTTCTCCTGGAGAGCATCCGGAGGTGGATCTGGATCTTCTGCGGGTTTTGAGTGTGCGTTATCCGGACCTTTATGGCTCTGCTCAGTGCTCACAGCCTCAGGTTCTTCCTTGGACTCAGCTTTCTGCTGTTCTGGTGTGAGCTTGTTGTCTACGTTGTTCCCGTGCAGGCTTGAGAGCGCTTTGCCGTTGAGAGCGCTGAGGAGAGGCGACTCGATCACGTAGTCCGAACATCTCATGCTCTGACTCCGGCCCAAGGGGCTGCTCTTGGTCTTGGTTTTATTTTTAAGACTCTTCTGATCCTGACTTTTAGCCTTGATGCTCTTATCTTTCTTTTTCTTAGGACGGGGCATGGTGCCCATGTGGGTGTACATTTCACTGGAACGGGCGTAGCTCGGGCAGCGAGGGCGCATTTCCTCATCGTCGATGGGCGCCAGGTCATCCTTTTGGGAACTTTCCTTCGCTGCGTCCGACTTGCGACGAAAGGAAAGGTTACCCAGACTCCCAAACCACTTAAAACCTGGTGACAAGCAGAGAAAGAATGAGCTATCATCCTTTAAATGGTAAAAAAAAAAAATGTAATGAAAGCAGTCTTAATATTAAAATATCATCAATGCTGAACTGTGTAGCTTATATATAAACTGTAAGGCAGAAAAGTCATTTTCTAAGCCACTGATGAGCTCAAAACCCCCCTTGCAGAGGTGTTGATTAATCTTCACTTTTATATTATCTTCACGTTTATATTAATATGTTAACATGTTATCGTTTATATAGTAACCGCTCATTCACCAGAATGAGTACAGCGGATGCTCCACTATTAATAAAAAGATTTAAAAAACATGTAATCGTGTGATCGGTGGGGAGACGTTTATTTAACGTTTATGGAAGGAGTCTCCAGTGTCAGTTCTTTGTAACAGTTAGAGGCAAAGCTGTAACTTTAAGTTTTCCGAGATGAGATGATAAAATAAACGCAAATTCGCCTGTAAATAAAGCTATGAAGTATCAGGGTTGTGAATGATCAGTGCTAATAGTAATGTATAAAGTTAGCTACATAAACATGACTATATTTGGCAAATATATTGTAATATAAAATAAAATCTAAAGATTATAAACAATATATAATATCTAAAAATATCTTCATTTTTTTTCCCCAAAGTGTCATAGAACTGCCGTAAATAAATAATACCTAGAACTACATGTCCTGACCCACAACAAGCACTTTCTATACAGTAAAACTCTTTTCCGTTGTTTATTTTATTAACTATTTATCTAGTATTTCCTTTATAAGATTACAGTATACCAAATATATTTGGTATTAAACCTTTTGTCTAGACATTTTTACTAGTTTAACTAAAAGGTTTAATTTTTCTTGGCAGATAATTTTGCATCTTTCTACAAATAAATTAAGATTTTGCGTAAAATTAGCTGAAGACTATTTCCCGCTTGAAATGAGTAAAAAAAAAAGTCTAGAAATGGGTTTTTGTAATCTTATAATAGGAAATACTAGATCAATTTGATTATATTCAAGATACTTTCCCTTGATGTCACTGAGATGATCATGATAATGAACGCGTTTAATTAAATTAAAAGGCAGTACGTGTTAACTGGGTAAGCGCGAGGTACAGAAAGGGTTTTTCAAGGGGTCACTGAATAAATGATGGTTCTTAGCATCCTGCAAGTGTTTTACTTGAAGGAAAACACTCTGCTGGTTCCAAAGTGTGTGATGATGTGGATGGATGTGTGTGAATACACAGAAAAGATATTTCATTATTTCTGTTCCACAAACCCGTCCATGAGTCTAATTTTGTAACTTCACTAAAATCATATTTATGAGCTTCTGCGGTGGTTCCACGTGCCTCCTGTGGTCAAAACATAAGACTCGTATCATATGGAAGCTTATGATCGTGTGTTTTCCCACTCCTTTATCATTTATCTTACACATGAAGCATTAGCTCGCCATCAGTGGCACTTAATAACTGTTTTATGAATCACGTACTTCTATAGATGAATTGTCTACAACTTTACCGTGATCCAGAGACACGGGGATATGACGCAGATCCAGCTTAAAGCTGTTTGAAATGACAGAGTTGTGGTGTTACCGTGATCAAATTGCAGTTGTTTGACTCATGAATTCAAACCTTTTTAGTTTAAACTCCAGGAAACACTGCTTTTGCTCTCAATAGCAAGAAAACAACACTGAACAGACGTCTCTGTGGTGTGTATCTTTTAAATTTAGCAGGAAATCAGTATGAAGTTCATGGGGGTTTATTTCATACAGCCCACCACAGAGAAAAACACACACACCCACACACACACAACGCACACACACACACACACACACACACACACAACACACAACACACACCGGTAGTCATAAAAATACTCACTCAGTTTGTGCTTGAGCATGTTATCCGTTTGTCAGGATATAGATGTTTATGTTCTTTCCTAGATAGTTCTGAATAAGTTGCTTCCTTCTCGTATGTGCTTGTGTGTGTGTGTGTGTGTGTAAGTGTGTGTGTGTGTGTGTGTGTGTGGACAGAAGGGCTGGTGCAGCGTAAGAAGTGTCAGTGTAACACTTCCTGTGTTGAGCTGCAGAGATATGAGCAGCCCTGGGTTTGTGGTTGAGCTAACACAAACTTCACTCTCATGTAAGAGGGACAAACGTACTAAAGTCAGAAAGGCTTCAGAGCTACAGCAATTACAGCAATTACAATTTCTCTGACTGTCTCCAACAGTCTCCAACTGTCTCCAACTGTCCCTGACTGTCTCTGTCTCTGACTGTCTCTGACTGACCTCTGACTGTCTCCAACTGTCCCTGACTGTCTCCAACAGCCTCCAACTATCTCTGTCTCTGACTGTCTCTGACTGTCTCCAATTGTCTCCAACTGTCCCTGACTGTCTCCAACTGTCCCTGACTGTCCCTGACTGTCTCCAACTGTCCCTGACTGTCTCTGACTGTCCCTGACTGTCCCTGACTGTCTCCAACTGTCTCTGACTGTCCCTGACTGTCTCCAACTGTCTCTGACTGTCCCTGACTGTCTCCAACAGTCTCCAACTGTCTCTGTCTCTGACTGTCTCTGACTGACCTCTGACTGTCTCCAACTTTCTCTGACTGTCTCTGTCCCTGACTGTCTCCAACTTTCTCTGACTGTCTCTGACTGACCTCTGACTGCCTCCAGCTTTCTTTATCTGCCTTCAACTCTTTTTAACTGTCTCTGTCATAAATTATCTCCAACTGTCTCTGACTTTCTCCAGCTCTTTCTGCCTCAGACTGTCTCCAACTCTCTCCAATTGTCTCAGACAGTGCCCAACTATCTAGGATTTTCTCCAACTGACTCTGTGTGTCTCCAGCTGCCTCTGACAGTCTCTGAGTATGCCTGTCTCCGACTATCTCAGACTGCCTCCTTCTGTCTTCAACTGTCTCTGTCTCTGACTGTCTCTGTCTTTCTCCACATGTGTGTGACTGCCTTCAGCTCTCTCCAACTATCTCTGACTGTCTCCACCTTTTTCTGCCCGCAGGTTTTGTCTTTCGTACATTTTGAGGGTGACAATTGGGCCGCATTCCAAATAATCAGCAGTCTGACGGTGTTTCTGTGTCAGAGTGCAGGAAGTTGTGTCAGTAATGCAGTGTGCATCACTTTCTGATTGCAGTCAGATTACGAGTGAAAAAGCAAGAAAAGTAATTTAATGTCTTCTTTCACTGTAACAAGGAACGAAAAATGGTCAAATAGTGCATGTCAGACATTTATAGCGAATGATATCTGTGCAAAAAAAATTGCAACCCCTTTTTCGATATGTATATATCAGATCTAAATATAAAAACTGGCATGTCCACACTTGAACTTTATAGCTGCCCTAAACCTCTTTCACATCCTCTAACCAGCTTTTGGATCCTATCAGTTGTAACGCATAGTTATGAAGCATTTTAAAATACGAAGCATTTTAAAACCTCAGACCACTATTTAAGAATAAACACGAAAGAATAAACAAGTTTTGGACTTTCAGCTTCTCTGCATCAGCAATATTTCAATACTAACTTGTACGGGAACAGAAGAAGGATTTGAATACTTCATAGAAGTGTTGCACCTCACTTCCTCTTTACAGATCTGTTCTGCTCTGGGTGTGACTTCCTGCAGGAAGCTACGTTGTGTGTGTGTGTGTGTGTGTGTGTGTGTGTGCGCGCATTTATGAAAAAAAACCCACACCTGTTTCTCAATAAAACAATCTCTAAGTTTCATCTACACCCCTAAACTGTAATCATTAAAAACAAGTAGCAGAGTCTAGATGATCTTTAATGACTTCTGAGAATTTCTCTGTTTGTGATTATCGTATGGCGTAATGGATTTTTTTTTTTAAAGGTTTTTATCACATTTCATTCTAGTTCTTACCAGTAAAGGAGTGAATATACATCATAAAACACAAACTACACCGAATATGTAATTATTTCTCCACTTGAAGGAATATTTTGAAAATATTTAAACATTTATCGCCTCCCACACTTCAAATGTGGGGGAATTTTTCTTCTTTACTTCTCTAAGCTCTCTGTCTAAGCTCTAAAGTCTAGACTCCAAAACCTTTTCCATTCATTCCATTCATGTCCAAATCTTTAAACCCTCACAATAAAGGACATCATCAGCCTTTAAGCTCTGCAACCTTGATTTTAACAATGAATTTGTACAATAACAGGATAGGTGTAACAATAACAAACTATGATGAGGGAAAAAAGGAATTAAGGCTGTCCGAGATTCTTAACAGATAATTAGAAAATAAATAACAGTGAGTTTTTTTTTTTTTTCACGTTTATAGATAACAGGAAGTTCTACTGGGTCCCAAACCACATCAGAATGGCACTACTGAAAAACTGGATGTGGTTTGAAGGTGAGGTTTACAGTAAAGACATTTTAGTTGGCATATATGTTATTTATTTATTTATTTTGCTTAAGGTATTTTTTATAGGAGTTCATTTATAACTAACACAATACAAACAATGAATTAATTACAACAACAATTATAACAACTATAACAACTATTATTGATGTTATACTTATGGCAACTGTACTTTCATTACCACACTTCTTCCATTTTTTCTATCTTGAAGAAAATGCATATCTTCACAGATCCATTGGCTGTGTGTGTGTTAGTGTGTGTGTGGGGACGGAGGGAATTGTCTCTTTTCCAGTCCCTAGGAATTAGACGTCTTACTAGGAGAGAGGAGAAGGCTAAAGTGTTTAACCGTGCTTTACTAAAGTGAGATCTTCTGACGGTACACCAAAAGGTCCAATTAAAGGACAAGGTTTATGTATTATTCCTGAAATATTTGAAGATTCAAATTAGAGGTCCAGAATGACATCAAGCTTGGCCAAGTCCAGAAACTATGACAGAGAGTGTCTGAAGTGTCAGACACATATAGAGCTCATTCAATTTAATATGATCATGGTTAAATGCGTATACAAATAGTGTTTTTGCACACTGAGTCTCAGTTTAGTTTAATCCTGCTTATATAAGAGAGTTGAAAATATCTTTGTGATAATGCTGCTTGTCTCTGGTTTAGAGTCTAAAATTAAATTCAGAGCTCACGCAAATGGTAGAACAGGAAATGGAAACTGTATCGAAAGATGTGCTGTGGTGGCAGATTGAATTTGGCTTGTTCAAATGAAAATATAAAAACTGGTGCCAAATCAAATATGCGGACCAATGATTGGCTTTGGCGCCCCCTAATGGGAGCAGCCGAAACAACAACAATAACAATATGCTAATATTCAAGACACTCTTACTGTACTGTGGGTTAAAGGTGTCGTCAGTGAGAGAGGCTGGAAGCAGATGATTATCTGTACTGAGGGCTTTAACTGACATAGCAACTAAACCAAAATGTTTCCTAAATTAGGACCAAATTTTCAAAGAATGTAAAACAACTGGGTTTTGGCAGAAAGGTTCTGAAAGTTATTATTAATCAGGGCCCCGAGACGATCCACAACTCTACAGATATGGTGGATTAATCAAATAAACAAGATGCTGCTAATGTACATATAGGTAAACCGTCACCTGGGGAGAATGAGTTAAATGTAGGAGAATTTCATGAACGTGTATTTCATATTGTGTTTTAATAAAGTGGAAAGTTAAAAAAAAAAAAAAAAAAGAAATCAAATGAAATATTTTGAATTTCAGGTAAGAAGCCCTATCTCATGACAGAAAGGAGGGAGTCAAAATGGCTGCGTAGTTACGAGCGCATTGCATTGTAGGTAACTGAGTAGATTGCAATGATGTCACTGAAAACGAAGGAGCGTAGCTCCTGTATAAATAAAATAATTTTAAAAAAAAAAGCAAATGTCAGAGGTTAAACGAGTCCTGGCTGATTGAGTACATTAGAAAGGGTAAACTGTGTATATCTGACTTTTCGGTAAAGCCTTCCTTTAATGCTGAAATGACTGAATGTTTATGTATAACTTTCAAAAGGTCAAAGGTCTCACTACTGCCCCCCCCCACACAAATGAATAAATCATCTTACAAGATCCACTTTTCTATAAATAAATAAATATATAAATCCAAAAACCCCACACTGAGAGGTCGCATTCAGTCAAAGGGTCAAAGGTACACATGTAGAACAGGTCCATATTTCATGTTATTAGCACGGTTTGCTCAGGTGACGTCACTTTGTGGTTAATTACTTCCTCCTCACTGTGGAGGTGTGAATACCAGCACTACCACATTTTAGTAGTACACAGTGAGGCCTGAAGACATGTATTTCTATTCATAACTATCATTTACTTTTCTATTCATCCTTCATTACAACTTTCCTCAGGAAAGATTGCATTTTGTGCTAATGTGGAATTTGAACAGTTTAGTTGATTGTTAAGATCTATCCAGTCGGATGGGTCTAATCTGATCACATGTTGGTGGCGTTTTGTTGTAGATTTAAATGTTACTGTTTGCTGAAAGGAAAGCGAGAACGTTGACAGGATGAGTGAGTCACGTGACTGACTGTGTGTTATTTGTGTGTTGATGATGTCATGATGAATGAGTCGCTGCTTGTTTTGTGCTTTGCTGTGATGGTGCTGGATGCTAATGGTGGTGCAGGTGTAGACAGCACCGCTGAACACTGCTGAACACAGAACTGATCTGGAAAGGCAGTGTGAGTAGAACCTGAATGTAATGTAATGATGGACCTGGAGAACATTGGGACAAAGTTCTCCCACTGGCCTGGTGGAAGGAGTGGCAATCTTCTCTACGACCACTAGATGGCACTACAACAACGTAATTCCTCAGCCACTAGGTATTATGAAACACTTCTCTGAACGCATCATGTCGTAGAACATTCATTCTTCAGTATGTGTCCTTCTGTAATCTGCACCACACGTCATCAAAGCTCAGACTTCTGGTAGACGACCTGAAACTAAAATGTGGCTAGAACATTAACAGCATCCATAAGTATTACATATTTCTTATGGATCTTCTCATGGAAGCTGAACACAAGGCATTAGATATAGTGTTATATCATTAGAAGCTCACAGGTGCAGGTTTAATCCAGGACAGGAGGTCATGTGATCGAGGGTGTCCGATCTAATCGGATTGATATGAGCCGAAAACAGTGTGATATTTGAGTGTGGCTCTGAAGTGACAGTGATGACACACAGAGAGCGCCGTGGTCTGAACACTGTCGTATCGCTTTGACGTGGCCTTGTCAGACAATCACTGAGAAGCTGAGGGCCAAAACCTGGCATCAGTTCAGTCTCTAAAATAATAACAGATCGAGGTTCAGACCTGAGCTTCAGTAAACACCGTTTTATCTTAAATTCGCTCGACTAGGCTAGATCCCTAATTCACCAGTTTTCCCTGCAGTAGTTATGACTTTCTCTTTATGATGAAAGCATACATGTAGTTCGGAGGTCAAGCTGGAGGAAGGAGGAAATTGTAGTAGTGCTGTTGAATTCTGGATTCTGATTGGTCAGAAGGTGTTGATTAATTCTCTGTAACAGCAGCTCTGACAGTAGCGCAGGTTTATATTAATGCGCTCGTTCTATTACGTTATCGTTTCTATAGTAACAGCTCGTTCACAGGGACGTGTACAGCGGACGCGCCACATAAACGGATTAAAGATAATCGTTGATATGGTGAAGCCTTCTATAAGGAGATTAAAGGTTTATGTAAAATTTACGGAAGGAGTCTCCAGTGTCAGTGCTTTGTAACAGGAACAGGAACTCTGCTTCATCACACCTTCCTGTCACTCTTCCACTCCCTCAACAGCATTTTAAAATACAAAAATGATTCGTCAAACAAAGATAGTTTTTCTCACTCCATCTGATCTGTAGAAGTTATGAAATAAAGAAGAGAGGCCAGTTGAAAAGGCAGCCATGTTGAAAATGAAACCCTGCAGGAATTCGTAACATTCACTAACCTGGAAGTGAAATCAGGAAGAAAATCAGACCTTACAATACCGGTGTGTTTTGTGTGTATATATTCTGGTGCTGAGTTTTTATAACATTCACATCATTTCCCAGCATTTTATCACCCAATCATCGTATTACACTCACCCTGTACTCTGTCTGTACAAGCTTTTTAAAAACATGACCTTGCTGATGAGTGATGTGTTTGTCAGGCTGCCAGCGAGAGAGCGAGCTTGTAAATAATTGATATCGTGTTTTTTCTCCAGTGAGATGAGGAGTGCCAGCAGAAAGACGGGGACGTTTAGCCCGTCTCGGCTTGGACGTGACTGAGGTGGAAGATTCCACTACGACGCTGACGTAGTCCCCAAACTTCGGTCAGATATGTCACTGGAAATTCCTTTCATAAATATTAAATAAACGTATCCTTACTGAAAACTTCACTGCATCAACGATTACACATGTTTTTTTTTTTTCAGGTGTCTGCTGTACAAGTCCCAGTGAATGAGCCGTTACTATGGAAACGATTGCGTATTAGAACGAGTGCATTAATATAAAGCTGCGCTGCTGTCAGAGCTGCTGTTATAGAAAATTAATCAACACCTTCTGACCAATCAGAGTCCAGAATTCAACAGCGCTGTCCATATATATACACAAACATTTAAACAGAAACACAACCTGCACACCATATGGCTGCCGTACACCAGATGTGATCACACACACACACACACACACACACACACACACACACACACTGCACCAGACCCTCAGGCCTTGCAGCTAATCCAGCACCAATTAAACACATCCTGGCCTTCTGTACTGACCACTTTAATTCCCTCAGCACACGATTAATCCAACACTAACAAGGTCTGATCAGTGCAGAGATTGGACACAGCAGCATGGCTTGATGCTGTGAGCACTGATGCCTGACACCATAATCAGCCAGGGAACAGAGGAAACAAAGGCGTGGCCTCGGCATCTGTCAGTCTAAAAGAAAGAGGCGTGGCCTCACATTGAGCTTTGACTCATCATGTGATAAATGTTCTTTACATTTAATTGCTTTTAATTGATTCATTTTCTATGACAGCAGCTCTGACAGTAGTGCGGCTACAAATCACAGGTTTATAATAATGCGCTCGTTTAATAATACGTTATCGTTTCTATAGTAACAGCTTACACAGGGACTTGTATGATGGATACTCTGCGTAAACGCATTAAAACGCATGACATTTCATATCTGTGGAAGGAGTCTGCAGTGTCAGTCCAGAGTCTCCAGTGCTCTTGCAATGTCAGGGGCAGCGTAACTCACTCAGAAGTAAGTGCTATATATCCGCCCCCTTCTGCATGCATGAGCTCACAGACACCCATGATTGGCTAATATCACTGCGATTCATGGGGAGAGAGAGTATAACACACGCTCCCTCCCTGAAAGCACGGCCAGTTTTGCTCTCTTGAACTCTCAGCCACAGATGGACGTGGCATCATCAAGATTTAAACTCAAGCTCTCCAGATGATAGGGTGAACGCTTTTCTGTTGTGCCACTCAGGAACCCCACGTTTTATTTCTTACATGTTATACACTGTATGGCCAGAGGTTTGTGGACATCACACACCTATCTGTCCTTAAACATCCCATTTCGAAACCATAAGCATTCCCCCCTTTGATGTTATAATAAGCTCCACTCTTCTGGGAAGGCTTTCCACTAGATGTTGGCGCGTGGCTGTGGGGATTTGTGTTCATTCAGCTACAAGAGCTTAAGTGAGGTCAGGTGCTGATGTTGGGATGTCGAGGAGGTCTGGGGTGCAGTCGGTGTTCCAGTTCATCCCAAAGGTGTTCAGTGGGGTTGAGGTCAGGGCTCTGTGCAGGACACTCGAGTTCTTCCACTCCAAGCTTCACACACCATGTCTTCATGGAGCTCGCTTTGTGCACAGGGGCGTCGTCATGCTGGAGCAGGTTTGGGCCTCTTAGTTCCAGTGAAGGAAAATCTTAAAGCTACAGAATACAAAGACATTCAAGACCACTGTGTGCTTCCAACTTTGTGGCAACAGTTTGAGGGAAGAACCACATATGGGTGTGATGGTCAGGTGTCCACATACTTTTGGCCATATAGTGTATAAACATATGTATGTAATACATCTATATATGGACACACACACACACACACACACACACACACACATGATGCATTGCAGGTTTAGTTTTAGAACGCTGACACTGGACACAGGAGGAAAGATCTGATTTATATCAGCTCTAATGTGCTCTGTAACTCATCTCCTGACATCTCTCTCTCTCTCTCTCTCTCTCTCTCTTTATTTCTCTGTCTCTCTTTATTTTTCTCCCTGTATCTCTCTATTTCTATCTCTCTGTCTGTCTCTGTCTCTCTCTCTCTTTATTTCTCTCCCTGTATCTCTCTATTTCTATCTCTCTGTCTGTCTGTCTCTCTCTCTCTCTCTCTCTCTCTCTCTCTCTCTTTCTCTCTCTCTGGCAGTTTCAGTATTAATGTTCGGCAGAGTCAGGCCGGCTGGGGAAAAGGACTCATTTATCACCATGTCAGTCCACACACACACACACACACACACACACACACAGTCTGAGTGTGTGCTCTTTCCCCACTCACACACCCTTTCTCTCTCTAATCAACTCTCCTATAAGGCTCGTGACATGACATCATGCCGCATTGCATTGTGGGATTGATTGCGCGTATTGTCAGTGTGTACATGTTGACACTGCAGCTGCAAATCACAGGTTTATATTAATTCATTCGAATACGTTGTTGTTTCTATAGTAACAGCCCATTCACAGGGACGTGTACTGCAGAAGCTCCGATGATAATAAATAGATTAAAAAGAAAACGTGTGTAATTGATAAGTGATATGGTGAAGTTTTCCATAAGGAGAAATGTGTTTATGTAACATTTATGGAAGGAGTCTCCAGTGTTAGCACTTTGTAAGAGTCAGAGATAAAAGTGGAACTTTACATTTACGCTTCTTTGCGCTTTTTTCCGACATCTTAAGGACACGACAAGCTGCGATTATTCAGTCTTATTAACTTATTAAGAGAGAGAACTTCAAATGTTAATCATAACAATAAAAATAATAGCATAAGGTTCCTTAATAAATTGTAATCATTGGCAAATTGCTGTGGTATAAGAGGAATAAAACGCTTTGTGCTGTGCTGTTATAGGAAAATAATCATCTTTAGGATGACTGTAACTGTGCTTCCTCACACCACATCATCGTGGATTAGTTTCCTATAACAACCTGTTTTATTCCTTACTTAATGAAACAGTCTACAGTCATTAATCAAGGTACGATACATTTATGAGATTCACTACAAACCATGAAACATTTAACAAGATAAAAGTCCTCAGATATATTCACAATCAAGAGGTTTAATCCAGATTTAAAAACGTCTACAGAGTTAGAAAGAGTCCCTGATGTTCTCTAAAACACTGTTTCAGTGGTTATTGTGAGTAAACCAGACGCACATGAGAGTCTGGAGATCAGCATTGAGAGTGTTAATCATGCCGAGTGGATGTAAAACTGTAAAGAGTGCAGATCCCGGATCAGATCTAACAGCTTGGGACAGAAATTGCTCTCTGTATGTGCTGTAGATAAACACTGACCTGGGATCAGTCCTCTGTGTGTCTCACCTGTAGTGCAGCACACTGACTGAGGATCTGCAGCAGCCGAGGATCTCCGTCGAGGAGACACACACACACACACACACACACACACACACACACACACACACGCTATTCCTATGTCCTCTACAGTTTATAAACAAAACAGTGTTAAAGGTGCGGTGTGTGATTTTGAAGAGTGTCTCTATACACATCATGACTGTATAACGTTAATGATTTCTTGTTAAATCTGTAATTTGCATCATTTAAATGTAATAGCTCTCTCTTGATGCTTTGTTTTAGACTTCTGTTTAACGTTATTTTTCTGGCCCAGAAACCCGGAACAGACGCAAAAACAACCCTAAAGAGCAGAGTATTATATGTAAATATTACAGTCTGCTCCTTTATTTCGTTAGACGTAACCCTTAAAGCATGGGGGAATAAGGTTTAAGTTGCTAACAATTCATAAAAGCGTTCTCTATACATTTATACGGTTTTATATCACAACGCTGCTCAAACGTCAAGCTGCTCAAACGTTCTATCAAGTTTCGGAATACATACTCCTGATATGATGTTACCATGACAACAAGCAGGAAACAACCGTTTAGGATACGCAATCCTAAAAAACTAATTAACATTATAAATTATATAGAAGGAAAACAAAATAGGGGGCGGGTGTTGATTTAAAAAAAAAAAGCATGGATGCGAAGCACGATGCGAATTACAGCATGCTAAACGTGTGTCAAATAGCTGTTTGTTTGTTTATTTATTTATTTATTTTAGCGAGATAAACAGGTTCGGTTTAAGCTTCGTCATGGACCGTGTGAAACACAAGAAAATTAACGTGTGTGTGTGTGTGTGTGTGTGTAAACCCAACTCTAGTTGTGTTTTTATGACTGCATGCCACGTGCATATTTGTTTTTGTTTACAAGTTTGCGTGTTTGGATACTAAAATCGCTCCTGCTGCTGTACTGCTTTAGTTTAGTGTGTGTTCCTGCTTTAACGTTCCTGATACACTCCTCGGCTCACCTGAAACAAGTGTGTGTGTGTGTGTGTGTGTGTGTGTGTGAGAGAGAAGGAAACACACTAGTCTGTGCAGTACAGGAGGAATAACGGAGCAGGATTTCTGTATAATGGTCTAACATAGCCATCTACTGGCAGCAGAAGCTGAGATCGTTATTAACAGCCACGTGTGTGTGTGTGTGTGTGTGTGTGTGTGTGTTACCGTCTCCGGACTCACTGCATTGCAGGGTTTCATCCTATTCAAGTCCCTAAATTGAATATGAAAATGGTCAACATGGCTGTGTGTGTGTGTGTGTGTGTGTTGAATACTGTTGAATATATTATATTTACACCACAGCGCTGATGAATTCTGGATCCTGATTGGTCAGAAGGTGTTGCTTCATTCTCTATAACAGCAGCTCTGACAGTAGCGCAGCTGCAAATCACAGGTTTATATTATTATGCATGAAAAATGGATATGTTTAACTAACTCTCATGGAAGGAGCCTCCAGTGCAAATAACCAACTAGGGTTTGAGAACAGTAACTCCGCTTCATCACACCAGGCCGCTGTCGATTAATTTCCTGTAACAGCATGACACGGAGTTGTTTATCCCCTTTATCATTCTGAAAGTGATGTTCCATTGATGGAGATCATTAATTACCAAAGATATTATCAGCGTTATGTTATGTTTTGGTTCTGGTTATAACTGAATCGGATGAGTTTAATTTAAATTATAAACTGCGATTGAAATAAAATTAGAAAAGTATTTTAAGGCTAGTAACACGGCGTAACAGGCTATTAAATAAAAATAAACAAATAAAATGATATTTTTGATAGTTGTGAAATATACCTAATATTGGAATCATTGGAATAATATTGGAACCCGAGTGGATATAAAAAGTTTACACACCCCTGTAAAAGTGGCAGGTTTTTGTGAAGTAAACATAACGAACCCAAGATAAATCATGTCAGAACTTTTCCCATCTTTAATGTGAAATTGCAAAATATACAAATAAAGTGAAAAATGATCAAACATTTTTAGGGAAAAAAGGACAAATAAAACACCTACAATAACCTGGTTGCATAAGTATACACACCCCTAAACGATTACGTTGTTGAAGCACCTTTTGATTATATCACACCACTCGGTCTTTGTGGATAAGAGTCTCTCAGCGTGTAACAT